>NSMO01000035.1:0-122655 GCA_002588565.1 Coelastrella sp. UTEX B 3026
CTCTCAACCGGCCAGGCAAGCCCAGCAGCTGCCAGCAGTACAACCCTACTGCTTAGCTACCCTCCATCAACAGCTTGTTCAACAGCGACGTATCAATTTGGATAATCACGAACAACAGCATGGCATGCATCAGATGGTCACGATCGGTCAGACAAATGCAGCAGCTGTTATCAACACAGCCCTGTTATCAAGGCAGCAAGTGGATGTGTTGATCAGCTCTTTCACGAGCTGTTATGCACATCAATACAGGTCTATGACAGTCTCTATGCATCAAAAAACAAATCAAGCTTGGGCTGGTTGCAGCCATGAACATGCCATGCATCAAAGGGTCACTATGAGCTGCATAATCCACTACACCAGCTGCCAGACCAATGCCCTAATGTTGAGCCAAGCAATGAGTGTGCTGTCATGCTCTTTCCAGAGCTTCTGCAAAGCTAACTGGTCATTCAACAGTCTCTGTACAGCAACAGTTAGTGTCAGCTTTGGCGATCACGGCGTGGTATGCAGTGCACAAGAGATCTGCAGAGATCACAAGTCATGCCCTTCCAGTTTGGTAAAGTCTCCTGATGCCTACTGCTGCCCCGGAAGCTATGTGTTCTGCTTTGACGGCTAGCTGTCTGTCACGTCTAGCGTTCCTCCAGCTGTGTACGTCGTCAGCTGCTCCGTCGTTGAAGGATCCTGGCGTAACACCTACAGCTACTGCTGCTGCTGCAGATAGATGCTGTCGCTGCAGTTGCATAGCACCTATGCTAGCAGAGCTGTCCCTCAGCACACTAGCCTTGACACGATGTGCAGCGTTCTGATGATGAATATATGTGGACTCTTTGTTGGACGGGGTATGGTGCACTGTGAGGGGGTCTGCTGCGACTTCATACACTGCAGAGTTCTTGTTGGCAGACCGCATGTACTCATGTGCTGTGGGCTTTTGGCCCCCAAACCGCTGCTTGCCTGTGCTGTGGCGCAACTCCAGCTTCTTTGTGGCCAGTGCACGACTGACTATCTCAGCTGCTGCTGGTAGCAGTAACCTGTTGTCTGATACGCCAGCAGCAGCAGCCTCCTGCTGCAGATGCCTAGTTGCCATTGCAATTGACTGTGCATCCGAGTCACTGCATCGTGTGCTGCAGCTGTTACTGCCGCTGTCGCTGGAACTGCTGCTGTCCCCAGCTGTGCACACATGACCAACCTGTCGCAGTATGGCTGCAGAATGGGCAGAGAAGGGTATGGTAACTGCTGGAGTGTTTGCTGTCAGCTGCAACACAGCAGCAGGTGCCATTACTGCTGGCAAGCCGCTGTAGTGTTGCCGCTGTTCAGTGTTAACCAGCAGGTGCCACATGGCTGCATACTTAAACTGCAGTGCCATCAAGATGCCCGTAGGTATTCCACGGGTGTGGCTTGGGAACTGTGGCTGTTTACTGCTTGGTGATGCTATGCTCAACTGTTTCATGATCAGCTGCCTGCAGAACCTAGCCTGTACATTGAGAGCTGCTAAGCGCCAGCCCCACGACTTGTGGCTCTCATCAGCTGCCCTATAACCATTCCCAAAGGCTGCCATCGCTGCGGCACACTCCCGGAACCCTAGCTTATAGACGGCCTGTATAAACTCAGCATTCTTGTAGAACGCAGCAATAGGAGGCATACGCTGAATGTCTGGTGGGTCCCTGAGGAAGTGATACTCGGTTTTGAAGTCCTCATAGTGATACGCTGCGGTAAACAGCATTGCTGCCTTGCTGAGGATGTTGACTGCTGCATCAGCTGTTACCAGGTCCCTGATAGACTCAAGCCTGTCTATCCTAAGCTGCTGCTGATTTGCTGTTGCACCATCAGCAGTCAATGCTGACTTAAACAAGTCTGGCACAGGCTGTCGCCACACAGAATGCTGCAGGTCCTTGAGTTTGTGGTCAGGGTCTTCATATCCTGCCTGTGGTGCTTGGGTTGATGGATGGCACGGCGGGAAGTAGGGAAGCTTGCTGAACTCTATCCCATACAAGAGCCAGTACTTCTCTACTTGCTGATACAATTGAAACTGAGCTGCAACTGCCTTGAGCTGTGGCTGCTTCATCCGAATGCTTGGGTCTGCCACAGCAAACCAGAAGCCGAACAGCAACTGTATGTCTGCTATGCAAAGAAAGCGCTGTGCTGTGCCATCTGAGCTACTGCCAACCGCTGGAAAAGCCAGCATCGCCTGATCAACCGTGGGGCTACTCACTGTAACGTTGGCTTGCCTTCCTGGTATTGGTAACTGCAGATGCTGCCTGGCTGTATCAAGATGTATTGCTGCCTGCCTGCACAGATCCTTGAGGGACGCGCAAGAACTGCCATTGACTGTCACGGGGCTGCTGCCGTCAGCAGACCTGACCATGTACTTGTCTAGGTTGTGCTGCTGGTCTGCTGGAACCAGTGCAAACCTTGCCAACTCATCAAGGCTGTACTGTGCTGCAGGATCTGGCATCCTACTGCGTCTAGCAGCTGCCGCAGCTCTGCGGCTGCTACCACGATCAGCAGCAACAGCTGGCCGTGCAGTGGAGACAGTCAGCTGACCTATACTCGCAGTGCCCCTGTGAACCTGAGCCAGAAGTGCCACATCAGCTACATCAAGGAGGGCGCGGTAGCGCTGATGCACACCCACCTCCACCTGGACCATCCCACCAACCACTAGTTCTGGTGCTACAGTACCAGCTGCAGTCTGATCAACGTCCATCGCCTCCAGATCATCCACATCACTGTCAAGATCGAGCTCGACTACCTCTGCAATTGCTCCTCCTGCATTTGCTGTTGCTGAACCACCTGCTGATGAACTACCTGCTGCTGCTGAACTACCTGCTGCTGCTGCCGCTCTGATAGCAGCCATGTTATGCGAAGACCTGCTGAACGTTGTAGCAGCAGCTGCCGCTGCAACAGCAGCAGCTGCATTTGCTGAAGCAACATCAGCAGCAGCTCTGCCATGCTCAGGATCATGCAGCTGGTAGGCAAATGGTACCCTGCCCGGTGCAAATGAATGCACTTTGCTGTCTGCCAACATGAACAGATCCGTGCTGGTGGGGTTTTCTACAACAGTAACACCAGGAATGCCTGCTGCTGCTGCAAGTATATCAGCCCGGCTGCATCCATTGTTGTCTGCCAGATCAATAAACGACCTGATGTGATCAGACACAGCCTGCTGTCTGCGGCTCAATTCACCAGTCTGTGTGGCTGCAATGATTGCTGCCCAATCAGGGTCCAAGTGTTGCTGTTCTACTGTGTGGTACTGTTGCTCTACAAATGACCCTGCAGCAAACACCTCTGGTTCTGTAGGCAAAACTGCAGGCCACCGTGCATCTGTGCTGCAGTCCAGGGGGGCTAACCGTGGCAAAGGCCAGGCAGGTAAGCTACCTGATGTGAGCTGATCTAGCAGTACTGAGTATTGCCGCTGCATTGTACCTTTCCCAGGCCCTGCATGTTGCCGCACAGCTTGACACAAACGCTGTGTCTCTGATGCAGCTGCAGTGAAGACATCCTTCACTGTCGTGGGCCGTAGGTTCGCCTCTGGGCCTGAGTACAGCACTGAATGATGCTCGCCGTCAGAGCCCACGGTTGCCACCTCATGCTGCAAGGTCACACTACTGCTGCCGCTGCTGCTGCTGCTGCTGCTGATGCCATCGCTTGGGACTGTCATGGGCTCTGCAACTGCTGCTGTCTGCTGTTGTAGAATGCGTCTAGTGACGGCTCCAACCATGTACTCAACGCCAAAGCTGTTGACTGTGACGCCTCTGCTGTTGTCCAAGTGCCAGATGTCATACGGCACGATGGATGTAGCTGGATACAACATGTTGATGATCAACAGTTGGCACAGCTGGAAGGCGTCTTCGGCTACCACGCCATAGAAGGCAGGATCATCGCCTAGCACCCTCAAGCATACAGCCACATTGCCATCTGCACCAATAGACACAGTCATTGCCAGCAGCTGATTGAGCTTCTGCTGGTGGTCATGGACCTGGCATAGTAGATCACGTGCTTGACACAGGACTGCATCAAAACTTCGCATCCTACCAGCAGCATTATCAATTGCACGAGTACTGCTGCTGCAGATATGCACGTGCTCGCGGCGGGACATGGGATCATCAGCATCAGCCAAAGCCCCAGCCAAGGATCTGATGGCTACACCATGACCAGGCAGCTGCTCATCACCAGCAGCTACCTCGTCAGGGGACTCACAGTACCATTCTGCTACTGCTTCATACGCTGCATGGCTGTCCCGGCTGCCATCATTGCCGCCTTTCTGCCTCCTGACGAGCTCTGTCCAGCGGGCTGCTGCTGCATCAGCTTTCTGCTGAACTACTGCAACTGCCACATCGTAAAACTGTGCGACTGCCTTCAACAAGGACGGTAGATCATCAACAGACTGAGGCTGACCCTTGCTGATGCGGTTCAACGGGATGAGGAGGCTATCCTTGTACCCATATGCCAGGGCTGGGGATCTAGGGTCCAGCTCATCACCTCCAAACAAGCTTGTGCCATCACTCACCGTAGGCTAGATTCCAATGGGCTAGCAGCGGTCAGACTCTGACTGCCAGGCTGCTTCTTGTCAAAAGCTGAGAGACTAGACACCCGAGGGCCAGTGGCCGGCGGAGTGGGATCACATGTGCGGTGAAATTTAAATCGGTGTGCACGCGTAGCATTCCACCTTATGTGCTCTCAGAGAGCTTTGAAGTAGCCTATAGGGCACAGCCATGCCGTCTGCATTACTGCTCAGCATTACTGCTCATGATGGCATTAGTGCTGTCAAAGCGACTGACTCAGTCGACGGTCGACCCAATCATGTGGGTGTTTGGCAAACAGGATAGATGCGCTGGCAAGAGCTGTCGTGCCATGCTGCTGTGAGTGGATAGCTTCAATCTGCCACAGCTTCGACATTATAGTCTGCAGCTCGTCACGACCAACCAGTTTAAACTTTGCGAATGTGCGAAACACTTGTCGGAAGTTGAGCAGAATTGACAAATCATCAGTGACAGTCAATAACCAGCGTTGCAGCTTGTCAATGGTCACGGACAATTGTCCAACCAAAGCGAGAGTCGGACCCGTGGCCAGAAAACCGCATTGAAAGAATTAGCTACGCATGGCACACCCCATCAGCTCACTGTCGCTGCCGCTGCTGCTGCTGCCATTGCTGCTGCCAATGATAGTACTGCTCAGCACCAGCAGCAGCAGCAGCATCAACCTGACTAGCTGACATTCTGCTGCTCATAGAAACCTGCAAAGGCCAACCGGGCAGGCGAGCTTTCCTTGTTGCTGCTACACTCCAACATAAACTAGCTAGCAATAACCCCGGCACTCCGCTACTGGCCAGCATCAGTATAACTGCCACCGTGCTGCTGCCACCGCTGCCAAATACATGGCAGCTGTTCTGCTGCTGCGGGAAGCGGTATGTTGTATGTGCTCGTATTTATTATACTCATTGCACCGTTTCTGACATTCTGCTGCTGTTCCTGCTGCTGGATCATGCTGCTGCTGGATCATGCTGCTGCTGGATCATGCTGCTGCTGGATGATGCTGCTGCTGGATCATGCTGCTGCTGGATGCTGCTGCTGCTGGATCATGCTGCTGCTGCTGCTGCCAGCAGTGCATCACATAAAGTCATACTCATCCTCCTCAGGAGCATCATAGATGTAATCATCGAGGCCAGCTGATGCACCTGCCTTGCCAACATTGATGCTCTTCTTGGCTGAAATGATCAAACAGCAACAGCAGCAGCAAGAGCAGCAGCAACGGGCTTTGTCGGCTTCAATATGCAGCAGGCACACTCTGCACCACCAGCCACCAGCTTGTGAGACCATTACATGACAGCTGCTGCAGAAGTACAGCATGTCAAGGATGAAAACACGCAAGTTGTTAGGACCGCACCTCCTTTCTTTGCTGCTGCTGCTGCCTTTTCTGCCTTGACCTTGTCTGCACGAATGTTGCCCGCAAGGTTCTCAATCTCTTTCGAGTCGTCGGCATTGAGTGGTTCCGCTGTCACTTTGAGCAGCGCCTTCACAAATGCCTTGTAGTTCTTGTTGTCGCGGTGCTGGGTGATGAACCTGGTCAGCAGCAGCGGCAGCAGCATGGCATTTGTTGGCTTGCAGTTGAGACATGCAGCTGGACTGCTGGTTTCTTTGCATAGCCGTTGAGGCTTGATATCTCCATCAACACCCCCCCCCCCCCCACCCGTGGTTGAGAACACGGCAACTTGGGGAACCCTACGATGCCTTGCGCGCATTTCGTGACCTAAACATCTAGAGCAGGCTTCAATAATATGCTCAGCTAGGCTCACAGTGTTGCACTGCTTCCTCATGTCAACCAAACAACCAGCACCCAGCACCCTAAAACCCCCTTTGGTGATGCTCGTCATCCCAGACATCTTGTCACAAATCACTGGATATTTCTGATCACTAATGCAACAACTCAAGCACCGTCACTGTCAGGCAAGGCCATCAGGCAACCAGGTGAATACTCGCAGTCCATCGACCACGAAGTCAGCTGCCTCTGCATTGTTCGACAGGCAGCCCACCCCCACCCCCACCCCAAGCACCTAGCACCCAGCACCCCAAACCCCCTAAATAATGCTGGTGGTCCCAGACTGTTTTGTTGCTAATCACTGACATTTGCTGGTAATTGAAACAACTGAGCACCGTCACAGTCGGGCAATGCCATCAGGCAACCAGCTGCTGCTCACAGTTCATGGACCATGCCATGTGAGCTGCCCCTTGAATGTTTGACAGGCAAGGTTTGAGACACTCAGCACACTCAACAGACAACAAAACACAGATGCAGCATTTCAAGTACCATCTCCGCTATTATGTTTGATGGCAAGTGCTCGGGAAGTACAGCGAAAGAGAACATCAAACGACAATTGGATTATGACACATACACTTTACTCACAATTTTGCGACCAGGTCAGCTGCCTCCTCAAAATCTTTGACTGATTTGGGAATCATGCTGTCCAACTGTTGGATCTGGCTGGCACGCTCACCACCAAACATCTCATTAATAGCCCTGTATGTCAACAGCGGCAGCAGCAGCAGCAGCATACAATGAATATATGGCAAACGTGTACATGGTCCCAACAGCAGCAGCCACTTGTATACTTGTTTGCGGGGAGTACCGTATGAGAGGGCAAAAGCCTCCACTTCCAACCCTCCCGTCTTATGGCAAAGCCACACAAATTTACACAAGACATGTTGCATGGGCAGCCAAGCTATGCTGCTCAAAACTAAAGCCATACATGTACAGTTCACAATACCTCAGATCGCTTTCTTCTTCTAACCGCTGTCTCCTAAGTCTCTCTGCTTCTGGATCATCTAGCGGCGTGTCATCAATGTACTCGGCCTTGGTGTACTTCTTCTCAACCTTCTTCTTCGGCTGTAGCAGCAGCAGCAGCAGCAGCAGCAGCAGCGACATAGGAATCAGATCTACGCTGAAAGGCAACCTTGCACTGATTGAAGATAGGCATCAGCATCAGCAGCAGCAGCAGCAGCAAGGCTTGATATGGGCTCTGCTGTTCCAACCAGAGAAAGGAGCGCTAGCTG
This sequence comes from Coelastrella sp. UTEX B 3026, assembly GCA_002588565.1. Classification (NCBI taxonomy): domain Eukaryota; kingdom Viridiplantae; phylum Chlorophyta; class Chlorophyceae; order Sphaeropleales; family Scenedesmaceae; genus Coelastrella; species Coelastrella sp. UTEX B 3026. The sequence continues at coordinate 7,542 of NSMO01000035.1, forward strand.
TCTAACTAGCTGTTTACCAAGGGGTAAGCAGTGCATCTGCTGCTCCCTGCTTGATGCCGGCAACAGCTTGCTGCTGCTGCAAATGAAAGCTGCTGCAAGCAGCTTGGGGGGCAGTCTTGAAGATGCTGGTGGATTGGACGCTGGCTTGCGGGGGTACCCAAGCCGGAGTGGGCTCCCCTGTCGTTGTCTATGTATGTCGGCAAAGATATAGCTTGGGGGATGCTGCTGATTTGCACGCATCTGCCAACCCCTTTTCACATGGATAGCTGATGCATGGAATATGTACGTTACACCCTGTCTGTAGCTTCTATTTGATCTCTTGCTGGTGAATGTGAGCATGTTAGTAACACACTTACTGTTATGCTGGCTGGCATGCAGATCAGCAGTACCTCTCAACCTGTCTTTAAAGTGCCAGATGCTGGCTTGGGGGAATCTAAGAGCCATCTAGCTGGAGTGGCTTCATAACGCATTCTGTCTATGTATGCTGGGGAAGCACTTCTATGGTCGCACAGGTATCTGTAGAAGACACATGCCACTAAGCATGCGGGGCTGGGCAGACTAGCAGTCAGGGCCAGCCGGGAAAAAAATCCAAAGAAAGACAGGCTGATACAACAGCTGGTGTCCTGGCGGGCCAAAGACTTCTCTGCTTGGTGTGCATGATATGCAGTTTGAGGAGTAGCCGCACTGCTGTATCGCAGTCCCTGCTGCTGCCAAAGCTGTAGCTTGTAGCTAAATCTACAGCAGTGGACGGTTCCCTGCCAACGACCTGTCTCGTGAACCACACTGCTACTGCTGATTGCTGCGTTTTCGGTTTGTGCCCTGCTGGCAATGGGCACTTACAGAGACCTAACCTTGGCTTCCAGGCTGGTGCGCGTATAGTGCGAACCACGGAGCCCTATGAGAGTAAACAGCTAATAATATCATGAAGCTCTGCTGCATCAGTCGCTGGATTGTCATAAGATGACCTGGCACAGCTGCAGCAGCCCACCTGAGGCTTTATATGATATGACTTCTCTTCCTCCGGCTCTTGCTGGTCTTCGTCTTCGAACTTTGACATATCTGGCTCAGTTGCTTTCGCGAGCAGCGCTTGCCCGGCTGTCTCATACTGGTCCAGACCTGCGGCCTTTCCTGCTGTTGTGGCTGGCAGCTGAGGCTTGAAGTCCTCCGCCTCCCAATCTTCTTGCTCCCAATCGTCCGCCATGTTGAATGCTGGTTAGCTAACTGCGTTAATAGCGATGAGTGACGTAGGCCAAGAAAAGGTTCGTGCAGACGAACTAGCGCGAAGCAACCGCAGGCACAAACAGGCACAGCCAAGAACGCCGAGGGTAATTGCCTGATGTATATGTCGTAGAAAACGTTGTTGTGAGGTGAACGCCCTAGACAGGGACCACCACTGGCCAAACCGATGGCAACTGACTGAACAACTTGCTTATAAGCTGTGTGATGACAGTGAAGCAGTCCAGCAGTCTAACAGCACTACAGATGGCGATCAATTGCACTTTGCAAAGCAGCGCTGCAGCAATTGTTAGTGAGGGCCTAGGGTGTTGGGCAGCCATTTCCTCTGTCACCGATTGCTTTGGTGTCCATCCTGTGCTCTTTCAAAACTCTTGAACACTCGAGATCGTGTTAGCATCCAGGCAAAGTCGCTACAATGTACGGCTGCCTGCAACAAAGTGGCCGGCCATGCCTGCAGAAGGCCCCTGCTCAGCAGGCCAGCAGGCCATCCCGTCCTCTTAGAGTTAAGGTAGCTGCTGCAGCACACGTTGCAGGCATTCGCGAGGAGGCCATCGAGAGAGGTGTGAATCTATGCCCGCTGGAAAGCTAAATTCGCGGAAACCGGTTAGCTCTTGTATCCATGCGCCTAAATAGAAACATGGGAGTCTTCTGAATTCAATGGGCGCTGACCGGTAATCGCACGTGCTTGTGCAGGCAAGGGTGAGAAGGCAGAGTCTTTCAATGCTCGCTTCGTTCCATTCAAGGACGTGCAGCAGGGCAGCCTCTCTGGCGAACAGTACTCATTAGACACAGTGCAGTATCGCTCAAAGGATGGAGGCTTACTGGATGTCTATCATGATATGGATGCGCTGAAGCAGTATGATGCTCAGTACTGGAAGAAGCTGTTTGATGGTCGTGTCGGCACAACATCATGGCCATACGGCTCAGGCGTATGGAGCAAGAAGGAGTGGGTTCTGCCGGTGAGCAGCGTTCATCACGGCGTTCGAATAGTATCCTGCTCAATCAGCAGTGAAAGAACAAATGTGCAGCCGTCCCTCGATCACCCTTCGCTGCTTCGGTTCGTCAGTTTAGCGGTTTAATGTAGTTTTCGCGGTGGTTAGGGTTTGCGGCGCAGCGTCAGTGCACTCCGCAGCAGTGGTGTGCTGGCACACAGTGACCAGCACCCAGAATTCCAGTTGCTGCTGGGTGCCTTGTGTGGCGACTGTCTACGTTTGAAACCAGCAGAGGCGTATCATGGTCCTGCATCGCACTACAGATCCAGCTTGCAGGCCTTCATGATAACGAATACGCCCTGAATGTCAAGGGGTGTACCAGCTCATAAGCCAATGAGCCAAGCAGGAAGCCACCATCCAACTGCAGTTCTCGTACGTGCATGTATGTACACAGCAGCCGGGCTGCTGTGTTTCTTCAACAGCGACTGTCTGGAACCTGTCACACCATTCAGCTTCTGCCACCGTGCTTGCAGCGTCTGTGGTGGATATTTGTTGGGGTGTGAATGTTGCAGCTGCCATTTGGATTGCCGCGCTTGGCTTTATTGCCATGCTTGGCTGTGTCTGTTATTGCGCAGGAGTATGGACAGTCAACATGGCCCTGACAGCATTGTTGCTCACTCTCTGTGCAACTGCAGGAACTTGGCAACGATGACATTGTGTCTATGTTTGAGGGTGGCACCAACTTGTTCTGGGCGGAGCGATTTGGCCGTGAGACGCTGGGCATGTCTGACCTGTGGGTCAAGCAGTGCGGCAACAGCCATACAGGCAGTTTCAAGGATTTGGGGATGACAGTGTTGGTCAGCCAGGTGCGCTTATAGCCCTGAGGCTCTCTCTTGTGATCTATCATAGTAGGACAAGTCTGCCTTTTCTGATAAGGAATAATGAGACCAACAGCAAAGTCTGCTTTCTGGTTGGGAATTGCACCAGCATGCATGTCTGACTTGTGGGTGAGGCAGTGCGGCGACAGCCATACAGGCAGCTTCAGAAGCTTTGTAACCACTGTGCTGGTCAGCCAGGCGTGTGTAGCCGCACCGGCGGGGGAGGGGGGGGGATGGGGTATTGCTGATGCTTTATGTTCAGAGTTCGGGCTGGGCTAATGATGGCAACGATTGCCGGCATCTGTCTTACAACTGCTACGTGCTCGCACTCCCTTTGTCATGGTTGACCTGGGTGAACAGCAACTGGATACTTATGAGAGTGCCCTGATGGCTCAGGACCTTCTTATTGCTGCTGCTAATGCTGCCGCTACTGTTGTAGGTCAACCGCATCCGCAAGTTTTGCCCCGGGACGATCAGCGCGCTTGGTTGTGCAGCAGCTGGCATCCCCTCAATCGTGTTCTTGCCTGCCGACAAAATTTTGCTGGACAGCAGTTGCATGATCACAGAAGTGACCAGTTGCATGATTATGAAATTGACTGTGGCTCATGTCATTTTTGTTGTTGCTGCTGATGCTGCCGCTACTGTTGTAGGTCAACCGCATCCGCAAGTTGCGTCCCGGGTCAATCAGCGCAGTTGGTTGTGCGTCAACAGGCGACACCAGTGCAGCGCTCAGCGCATATTGTGCAGCAGCTGGCATCCCATCAATCGTGTTTCTGCCCGCCGACAAGATCTCGCTGGCGCAGCTGGTGCAGCCCATTGCAAACGGCGCCCTAGTGTTGTCAATCGACACAGATTTCGATGGCTGCATGAAGCTTATCAAGGAGGTTACAGCACAGACACCAATCTATCTGGCAAACAGCATGAACAGCTTGAGATTGGAAGGTCAAAAGACAGCCGCTATTGAGATCCTGCAGCAGTTCGATTGGCAGGTATGTCTGGCTCAATTGATCGTTGCAGTCTTTGGCTTTAGCAAGCATTACACATGAACCTGCCCAATGGTAGGTAGGGGGCAAGTTGCCATCGTACTTCTGGGCTTTTTTGGAGGGCTGGGAAGACCTGCTGCTGCTTCAAGTAGTCTGAAGGCCTGGGGAGACCTGCTGCTGCTTCAAGGAGGAGCAGCAGCAGTGTGGCATCACGGTCATTACATTCTGGCCCCCTACCACCGTCAACTGCTGCAGTTTCAGTGCCACCTCAGCAGTGCACAGTAAATTTCACAACACTTGTTGAAAGCACTGCCAGCAGGGCAGCCGACTAGCAAAGATTCTGCATCTCAGAGCAGCAATTGATACCAAATGATGTACTTAGCACGTGCTTTGGGCGGCCTTGTGTGATTGGGCGGGTTTTGGTCATGTATGGCGCTTTCAGTGGGCCGCACAGCAGACATAATACAGCAGCTGATTTAGCATCATAGGTGTTCATAGGTGTCACACATTACTTTATAATCGTGGTGGCTTTGCAGAGTTGTATCCCTGAAAATGTTGCAACCGTCCTCATATGTGGTTTCAAGCTGTGGTGCTAATGTTCGCTGGTGCCTGTTTTGTTGTTTCGCTGTGTTTCATGTACCAGCTGTGTTTCATGTACCAGACTGGTCATATGTCCTGGTGGCAACATAGACAATATCTGTGGCCTTGACATGTGCTGATTGTCATTGCTGCCATCACTATCCCTTTCACACTCAGTTGCCTGTGTCATGCCCCTGTGCTCATGTACCACACCAACCCCACATCTCAACCCTTTCGTTCCTACGCTCTATATAAACATTCACCACGCCAACGGCGAAGGCTCAATCTGTATTCACTGCTTGATATTGTTACGATGACTGATTATGTATTCCTCCTTGTTTGTCCCCAGGTACCAGACTGGGTGATCATCCCGGGTGGCAACCTCGGCAACATCCACTTATGTGTTTGACATGTATTGTTGTCTGTCACTGATGCCTCACCACTTTCACGTGGGGTTGCCTGCGTACACACACCACACTAGGTGTATCTCAACCATATCGTTCATACGCCATACAAAGCATTATCCAAGCCTGCGCACTTTTGCATGCCAGATTCATGGCGAAAGCTCAGTCTGTATCCACTGGTCAAAGCACTGGTTGATATTGTGACTGATTATCCGTCTCTCCTTGTTTGTCCCCAGGTACCAGACTGGGTGATCATCCCGGGTGGCAACCTTGGCAACATCTACGCGTTCTACAAGGGCTTCAAGATGTGCAAGGACCTCGGGCTAGTGGACCGCATCCCAAGATTAGTATGTGCACAGGTGAGGGGGAGGTCAGCGGATCATCGGATGGTCATGCTATAATTACGCTACATATTCCTTGCAAATAGCGTGTTTCTTGAATCAGCTTGAGACAAGTGTAGGTCTGTAAGGCTTGGCACATTGTATCTGTTTGCTGCGATGATCATTGTTTCGCGCCGTAGCTATCTTTTTGTTGTGCAAACAACTTGGGCTAGTGGACTGCATCCCAAGATTAGTATGTGCACAGGTGAGGGGGAGTTCAGCTGAACATCGGACAATGACCTGTTACATGCGCTCGGGGGGGGGGGGGGGGGGGGGGAAGAGAAATTACATGTGATAGCAGCAATGCCTTGGCAATCAGTGTTGTGTTCTATGCCACATGCAGCCAGCACTGACCGCTAGTGCATTTGACTTGATGCAGGGCATTGCAGTGCTGGGCGTCCTGCGATGCAGTTGCTGATGCAGCTGTCTATAGCGCCGTTTCTTATTATTTTTTATCAGACAACATACCAATGGTTGCCAGAGTTGCTTGTGATGTGTGATGTGATTGGTCAAGCTTTGTATGTACAGTGGATGCCACCCTGGTGTGTGATGTGTTGCAGGCTGCTAACGCCAACCATCTATATTAAGCCTTTGTAGTTTGAGACAATCTGTTTGCTGCGATGAACATTGCTTTCTGCCGTAATATGTCATTGTTGTGCAAAGACTTGGGCCCCCCCACATGATTGCCAGTTGAGTTTTTCCTGCACCAAATGAGCTTGTGATGTGATCGTCCATATTCTGTCCGGTGACGTCACCATTGTCCATGTGTTGCAGGCTGCCAACGCCAACCCCCTATATCAAGCCTTCCAACGCGGCTGGAAGAACTATGAGCCAGTGAAGGCTCAGACAACATTCGCATCAGCTATCCAAATCGGTGACCCAGTCTCAATTGACAGGTGGGGCAAACAGTAACATGGGCCTTCATAAGCTACGCAGAGTTGCCAGCTTGGCCAGGAGACTCTATGACGTATTTCTGAATGCTATTGAACCAACAAAGTCATTGTTTTGGCAGCCTGCGACCTTCTCGGCATTCCATGTGGTCCGACCACATGGAATTTCCCGGGGATGCTTCCAGTTTCGAACTAGAAGCATCCCAGACCACATGGAATGCCGAGAAGGTCCGGGATGACAGCTCTGGCCTCAAGACTCGCTGCAGCAGACATACTGGGATGCCAGTTCCCAGTCTCTCTCTGGATGTCAAGTAATGCTGGATATAGGGCCAGTGGTTGAACCCTGGCGTTCTCCAAAGTTGAACATCCTTGGACGCTGCTGTACCAACCAAGCTCTGGCTCTGCAGCCTGCCGCCCTTCTTGGCATCGCATGTGGTATGCCTATGGCTCGTGAACAGCTGTGGCTGAGATCTGCTGCAGTAGACATACTGGGATGCCACTTGTCGGTTTAGGTGTAGGGATGCAAAGAACAGCTTTGCTGTAGATACTGAATGTTGGATGTGAACCATTGCTTGACCACTGGTGTTCTGTCAAATTTGTTGTATGTAGGGCGATCCTTGCACTAGAAGATGCCAATGGCATCGTAGAAGAGGCCACCGAGGAGGAGCTCATGGACGCAGCAGCCCGTGCTGATAAGACTGGCATGTTCAACTGCCCACACACGGGCGTAGCACTCGCAGCACTTATCAAGTTGCGGGAGCGGGGCGTTATCGCTCCTTCAGATAGGACGGTGGTCGTCAGCACGGCGCACGGACTCAAGTTCGCACAGGTGCGGGCAAGAACCTCTTTCACAGATGTTGATGTGGAGATGCAGAATATGCTTTGGATCTAGCGACAGGCAGCATCTGCTGTGTGCTATGAGAGCTGCCTGAGCTGGATGCTGTACTCGTGCATGTGGATCATGGCTGTAGTGTATTTAATGCTGTTGAGCCACTGTTAGGCAAGCCAGGCATACTACGCAGTAGGTCCAAACATGTTACAATTGTGAAGTTTAGCTCATGCAACATGCCAAGCAACAGTTGTGTCGATTCCAATGCTACACTCTCTGAGGCAGTTTAGTGCTGTTTCAGGAGCCTACATCATGTTTGTCTACTTACACACTTCATTGCTGCTGCTGCTGCGTATGCAGAGTAAGGTTGCCTATCATGCCAAGGAGATTGCAGGCCTAACTTGCCAGTTTGCCAACCCACCAGTCCCTGTAAGAGAGGACATTGGAGCTGTTATGGACGTACTGCAGAAGACATTCAACATCTAAGTGTGTTCTTGTTTTATGTACTATCTAGCCAATGACAAGTAGAGTAGGGTGCTTGTGATGGGCGGACTATAGCTGGTTTCTGAGCATTGTGTGCTTATCTGTGCGACAAGTTTGAAAGTGACTGAGCTGTGCAACAAGGCAAATGCGCTGGCAAGACAAGCCAGCTTGTTGACTTGTTCATGTGCATTGGCGGCCCTGTTTGGACACAATCTTGAGAGTGTGTGAAAGGTCCAAGCACTGTGCAAGCACTTCTGGGTTCCAACTGCTGGTTTCAGTCGTGACATATGCTGCCTGCTTGTGACGTCACTTGCAAGTTGTGCAACTGCTACAGCAGAGACAGCTCTCTGGGTTGTGTTGGTTGTGCATGCTTGTGTGATGAAGACATCGGTGCATCATCTTTTACATGGCTTCTGCTGCAACGCAAGCGGCTTTGTGGAGGGCCTTGTTGGCAGGAAGCAGCCATAGACCCTGATAAAACCTCTGTCTGCTGGCCAAACACTGGTTATGTCTTGGTTGCGGCATGGTATCTTTGTGCAGGTGCTCCAAATCGGCGTTCATGCATGGATACTTTCGCCGGTAGCGCCCCACAGCACACACCCTATGCAGATGGCCATGTTGCTGTGCGTGCTGTTTTCAGCTGAGTGGTGCCAAACATTAGCATGGCATATCAACGGCCATATGAGCCTTTGGCATGTCTTGAGGAGTGTCAAAGTTTGCTGCATCTCAGGAAAGACGGATATACGTTTCACTGGAGACCGATGCATTGCTATAGAGTCTTGATGTGTTGCCCTCAGGGGTGCCCATTCCATGTTGCTTCTTGATGGCTTCTTGATGCACAGGCTGGTAGTGACCATTGCAATGGGCTGTTGGTGTAGACCCCGGCATCATGAGTCATTGTGCTGACTACTGGCTATCCCTCGCGCCAGCTGTGGCTGGGGTGTTGCAACGGCACGATGGGGCCTCTTGCATGTGGCATGCAGTGGTTTGCTTGGCATTCTACGTTGCATGAGCTGAATTCCCAAACTGTACGATGGGGTCTTGGAAGCAGTCTTGTTGCAGCTGGTGCAACAGCAGTAGTTTTGTGTGTCCAGTGTTTTGCATGCTGTGGCCTTGGTAGTGCCCCCACTCATTGCCGGGCAGTGCTAGTACTTTTGCTACGTGATGACAGCAGCATCAGTCGTGCAGCTTGTCATGCGTTTTCTGGTGAATGGTGAGTGACTGTTGGCTGGCTCGCTGGCATTGCACAAGCTCTTGCAGGCCCCGGTTCGGCACGAATAGTTCTATTGTGTCATACTGGGCCTTCTAAAGCTATGTATAAATATGCATCTCCTGTGCCCGGCTGTGCTCGAGTCACTCAAGGAGTACTGCTTCGACGAGCCGCGTCACTTCGATGTCTCTCATAGCCTCAGACTCCCTATCGTGGATCCTGGAAGGACACGTTGATGCCCAATCTCTGATACCAGCGTGATTTCTGCTCGTCAGGGTCATGCAGACGTCTAGCTATAGCAACTTTTGTCGCACTCCGTGCAAACAGCACTCCGTACACCATTTCAATCATGAGACCGCTGGCATGGCTACGGCGTACTGATGCAGACCGTTTCCCAACCTCCTGTTTATAGAGTCAATTCGCTCGCAATCTCCTCACGTGCTCGTGGAACGGCAACTGACCAGTCGTGTTACCGCAAGTAAGAGCAGAGTAATTGCGTGCCACGCCAGCATCCTGATCACCAGCAGAAGCCTGGCAACGCTTCTAGATCTTGCGTAACACATACGTTTCCAATGCTGATTGATCTGCGACCTTTTTGCTGACTTCACGTGCACAGCCGTTCCTCCATCCTCTGTTGGGCACCTGCTGGCAAGCTTACGCCGCGTGCACTGATCCCCCGCGCCTTGGACGGCTTTTCGTTGTGCAGCGTCAGCAGGTTTGTATACTCACAACGCGATTGAAGGCGAGCCTGCAACTTGAGCGTTCGCAATCATGTGCCAGGGCGTTACGCAGCAGCAGAGCCTGGTGGAACTGCACAAGCTCCGTCTGATGATAGAGTATGAGTTGCTGTGTGGAGGGGACCCCGATGAACAGAGACTAGCAGCTCTGCGCGAGAGCGTTGACTGGGTCTGTCATCGACTGTCAAGCGAGCTTGGTTTGAAGCAGGTGGGGCTGCAATTGCAATGGCGTGTTGGCACGGCGCAATACGTGTGCAACTGGTAGTGATTACAGACGATGCTGTGCATCATCAAGCGTTTCAGCCAACGCTCGCGGTTGCCTCGTCAGTCAGCTGAACACATCAACAACCGCACATGCTGGCCTAACCGACTTTGTTCGTTCTCCGACAACCATGGCAACTTTAGCAACAAGTGCTGATGAGCAATTATGGTCCTCGCTTAGGACGCTTGCTGTGGCCTTACTGCTGCTGCTGCAGTAGCAGCAACAGGATCTAAGTCCTGCACCCATGATACCACTTGCTGCTGCTGCTGCTGCCGCTGCTGCGATCCATGCGCTAATCACACTTACCGACTGCGAACTATGCGCTCTAGCTAAGCCAATGCAACTGCCACACCAGCAGTATCATCTCATCATGATCTCATACAGCAGGGTGTCAGCATGAGCACACAGCAGCATGACTCAGTACAGCAGCTGCAGCTACCTGATGATATCGTGGGCGCTTATTTCAATTCCAATAAGCATACTCAAAAGCAGCACTCACGACAATGTCGCAGTGAACACCTGAGTTTGGGTCAGGGTTTAGGTTAGGGTTTTCACCTGAACCCCAAACCCTCCGGTCAGCACATAGCATCCCAGCTCACTTCCTTCTAAGTAGTGCTGCCGCTGCTGTCGATGTTGGTGTGGCGGCTGCAACAACAGTCTACTCCACAAACCACAGCAGCAACAATATCCCTACGCCAAGATCGTCAACATCCAGCCGGCACACTCTGACTGTTAACGGGCATACACTGCTGCTGCAGCTGATACTGCTGCTGCTGCTTGCTACATGCGGATGTGCCGCAACTCCGCCTACATGCAGCAGGTGCAACATATTCCCTGTCAATGAGCACAACCCTGCTGCTGCTGCTGCTGCTGCCGCCGCCATCACAACAGGTCACTCCGCAAACCACAGCAGCAACAGTACCTCTACTTCATGACGAGGACGCAGCAATCCGCCAACATGCAGCCAGCACACTCAGTGTCCCTGTTTTTGAGCGAATCCTTACTGCTTCCTCTGCTGCTGCTGCTGCTGCCGCCGCCACAACAGGTTACCCCGCAAACCATAGCAGCGACAGTACCTCTACTTCATGACGAGGACGCAGCGATCCGCCAACATGCAGCAAGCACACTCAGTATCCTTGCATCCAGGAGTGTATTCAACCAGTTCAGGATTGGATCTGAAGCTGGTGTCATCAGCGGCTTGGTGCAGTTGTTACAGGTGATTTCTGACGTCCACGGGAGATTTTCAATTTCGTTTGAACTTCATGCGCCTAGGTCTTGTGCTAAAGCTGGAAGATTGGGTGTGGTGTGCTGTGCAGTGTCAGTTCTGGCTCTGGTGTCCAATCAGTTCAGAATCGTTTCTTGCCCGGAATCATCAGCGGCTTGGTGCAGTCGTTACAGGTGATTCCATGAACATCAGCTGAACTTCATATGAACTTTGTGACATTCATGTGAACCCCATGTGCCTGATTCTTGTGTTAAAGCCGCCAGAACGTGTGTGTTGTGTTGCGCATGTCATTCTGCTGGGTTTGCAGAGTATGTCCTATTGGTTTGGAATTCTTACTGAACCTGGTGTCATCAGCGGCTTGGTGCAGTTGTTACAGGTGATTTTCGACTTTTCTTTGAACTCCATGTACCGCATATGAATCTCATGAGATTCATGAGTGCTTGACGGGGTTTCATCTGGTCTCATCCTTTGCTGGTTTCGATTGGTTTCTTATTGGGTGTGGAGAGTACTATTCTGGATGGTGAGGTATCCACTGTAATCTCTCTCTCTGTCATTTGGACTCACGTGCCTAGGTCTGTGTTAAAGCTGCCAGAGCGGGTGTGGTCTGTTTTGCAGTGTCAATCTGCTGGGTTTGGGCAGTATGTTTGATCGATATACAATAGTCACTGAACCTGGAGCCATCAGAGGCTTGGTGCGGTTGTTACAGGTGATTTCTGAACTCCTTATAAACTTCTTAAACTTCATTTGAACTTTATATGAGCTTCTTATGAACTTTACATGAAGTTCATGTGCCTAGGTGTTGTTTTAAAGCCGCCAGAGCGGGTGTGGTGTATTTTGCAGTGTCAATCTGCTGGGTTTGGACAGTATGTTTGATCGATATACAATTGTCACTGAACCTGGAGCCATCAGCAGCTTGGTGCGGCTGTTACAGGTGATTTCTGAACTCCTTATAAACTTCATAAACTTCATTTGAACTTTATATGAGCTTCTTATGAACTTTACATGAACTTCATGTGCCTATGTGTTGTGTTAAAGCCGCCAGAGCGGGTGTGGTGTGTTGCACAGTGTCAATCTGCAGGGTTGAGTAAATTTGTTAGTAAACAGCCTGTTGCATTGCTGTTGTTTGCAGGATGCTGAGACCTGGGTCCGTGGCAATGCTGCTGCTGCTCTCAGTCATCTAGCAATGCACAGCAAGTTGATTTGCTTCCCACTAGTGATGCATTGCCATGATATTGCCTAAACTGCGCAACTGCATCATGTCCTATTGTACATGTGCTGAGTCTGGTTACAAAAAATGTTGGTTTCCGGGGAGAGATGGCCCCGTGACGCCACACTCCAGGATGTCAGGAGATCACACATGTTAAGAAACAGCCTGTTGCAATGTTGCTTTGCAGGATGCCAAGACACGGGTCCGTTGCAGTGCTGCTGCTGCTGCTGCTGCTCGGAGTCATCCAGCACAGCGACTTACTCCCTTACGTATGCATTGCAGTCTTGTGAAACAGACTGCTGCATTGCTGTTCATTGCAGGATGCTGAGACCTGGGTCCGTGGCAGTGCTGCTGCTGCTCTGAGTCATCTGGCAATGCACAGCTACAGCGCAATGCAGATGAGGATATGCCAGGAGCCAGGAGCTGTTGAGGCCCTCGTGTGTCTACTGCATGACAGGTCAGTCTGGTTCCGGGTGCAGTTTCCAAGTGGCTGTCTGCTGGTTTGTATTGAATGTGGCTGTGTGTGTTACTTGTCTTCGATTGACTGCCAGCTGACACCACAGCATGTGTCGGGTAACGGCCCCGGGCAAGTTGCATGTAGCACACAGCAGTTTGCTTGGCATTCTGTGTTGCATGACCCAACTCTTCAAACCTTTTGCAACACCACAGCGCTCAGCCAAAAATCATCACACGCCTGCTGAGGGTTCAGAGCACTATAGATGCAGGAGCAAAAGCATGTGTTGGATAGCGGCCCCTTGCATGTAGTATACAAGAGATTGGTTGGCACTTTATTTTGCATGAGATAAACACTCAACCTTCACAACGTCTGCTGCTGCTGTCTGCCCTCCAATTTGCAACTGCTGCATCACAAACCAACCCTTTTGTAACACTGCAGCGCTTCGCCAGAAAGTGTCGCACAACCCACATGCAGCCCTTGCCAGCGCATCCAACCTGTGGCATGGCTCAGTCACTTTTACACCAGCCAGAGACCATGACAGAACATCTGCTGCTGTCGCCCTCTGCCATCATTGTGCAATCGCAGGGATGCTGGGCTGGGTTGTGCTGCTGCACTCGCACTCAAAACCCTGGCTGAAAATCACCCCAAAAACCAAACCTTGATAGGCCAGACACCTGGGGCAATCTCAGGCCTCGTGGCACTCCTGTATACTGGAGATGCGGCGCTGCAAACGATGGCGCATGTGGCTCTGAAACGGTTGGCTGCAAATCACCCTGTGAATAGGGCGAGGGTGCGGCATGAGGCGCTGAGCTACGACGGCCAGTGGCAGCTAGAACTGTAGAAAAGGTTGCCTGTATGTGTGCTTGTATCATACCTTGGTGGAAGATCTTGTTGGAAGAAGAAGAAGAAGAAGGATTACCCTTTCCGGCCGTAAGGCCTTTGGGATGTACTTGCTAGCTTAGTGGAAGTGACTGAGTAGCGGGACTGGAGTCAGTTTGTAGTTGTGAGTGACAGTATGAACGCTGGTGACAGTTGATAAGGCGGTCGTGGCAGTGACAGTTGCACACTGTGTTGGCGACGGTAAAGCTTTTACTCTGGGGAATATTGCTGTGCCATGCAACAAGCCAGATGTGCTGGCGATAGTTGCATGGCCATGAATGGCTTTTGTGTGGTGTATGGTTGCTGCTGAGCAACTTGTAAAAGTAACGGAGCCAATGCAACAAGATAGACTTGTGACGTGACTGTCTCCAGCCAGCAGCTTGCTGGCCTGGACAAACACCCTACCCTCAGTGTATTCAACTACTGCAAATGCTGATGTCATCTCGTCACCGAGTGTCTTTCCCTCTCCCCATGTCTCCTTGGTTGCATGTACATGAACTACCCACCAGTCATTGCTGTAGGGCCATTCGCCCCAGTCCAGAAGCAGAACCTTGGTTGCATGTATCCCCTATAACAGAAGTAAAACTTCATAATATCCCCTGATAGCTCTTTACCGCCACCGCCGCCTCCAGTTTAGGGATTAGGAAGGAAACCCCGAACCCTGAAACTTGCAGCAAGGATGTTACATTCAACACCCAACAACACATAGTCCTATATATCTTAGATCGTGCTAAACAAGCGTGTCATCTCGTCACTGACTGTCTTTCCCTCTCCCAATGTCTCCTTGGTGGAGTATACTGACAATGTCTTGTTAGCTGCTGCCGGGTTTGTTAACGCTTCCACACACACAGCCGCCACATCAGCACGGGATATGCTGCCACCACCAGACATGTTTTCCTTGGTTGCATTTACATCTGCAGCAGCAGCAGCAGCGCAGGCACGATAAAAACGTGAATGTTGAATGAGCCACAATCCCATTCAACCACCAGCAGCAGCAGCACCACCACCACCAGCAGCAGCAGCAGCAGCGTCGGACGATACTGCTTCTGCTGGATTAGTAGTAAGTCGAGGCATACAGATGCCACATCAGCACGAGAGATCTGCCACTACCAGACATGCTCTTCAAGAACAGCAAGGAGTCCTTGCTGGCACTCACATCAGCAGCAGCAGCAGCAGTAGAAACCATGATAACACAACAAGGAATGCTGTGAGGTAGCCATACTGCCGGGAGAAAACCAATTGCAAGTATAACAGCAGCAGCAGCAGCAGCAGCAGCTGTGGTAGCACTGTGGATGCCCAGCTGGTGGACTGGCACACACAGCCGCCACACCACGACAATATATACTGTCACCACCAGACACCTTCTTCTGGGTTGCATTCACATCTGCAGCAGCAGCAGCAGTAACAACAGCATAAACCGCCCCTACGTGGCCAGCCACTGTTGCTAAAAGATTCGTTTCCAGCAACCCACAAGGCCAGAACAGCAACTCCATATCCTAAACTTCATTGCAGTTTTGACAGCATGGTGTTGCTGCCGATATGATGAACTGCTTTGAGTGCTGCTTGTCCAGGGCGATTGCTTGTAAGCCCAGCTGTTCGCACCACTATATATGACAAGCCCATGGCCCTATTACCAGGGCCTCTTCACCAGCAAACTTATGGCGCACATCACCCCAGAAACTTGTTTATTATTGCATGGAAAATGCACAAGTGGAGTACAGACAGGGGCAATTCACACGCCTGCTTTTACTGCTGCTAGTCCAGGGGGATTGATCGTGAGTCCTGTAAAGTTATGGTCCGTCAAACCCCAAAACCTAGTTCTTTCTGTCTGACATGCACAAATGGAATATGATATGATATACAAATAGTAAAACACAGACAAGGGCAGTTTACCCACCTGCTTGAGCACTGCGTGCCAGGGGAATCGATTGTTCGTGAGCCCAGCTGGCCGCACAACTGTACATGACAAGCTACTGTCCCCCAGGGCCTCTTCACCAGCTGATGTATGGTCCATCGAATCATTCGATGTTTGGAGTCCAAACAAACAAACTATTTTGTGTAAATTGCACCTTTTGATTACATAAAAAGGCGGTTTGCACACACCTCCTTTGAGCACTGCTTGTCCAAGGGGATTGTTGATAAGTCCAGCTGGTCGCACAACTGTATAGGAAAACCACATTTTGTTTTTTGCAAAGCCTCTTCCCCAGCAGAGTGATGGTCGCTCAAACACCTAACCATTTTCTGGATAACCCCCCCCCCCCCCCAACCGTTTTTGCTGATTTGAAGCAACTCCTTGTTCAAGGTTCACACACCTGTTTGTGAGCCCAACTGGCCGCACAACTGTGTATGACATACCACTGTTCCTCAGGGCCTCTTCACCAGCTGATTTATGGTCCGTCAAACACCATAATTCTACTGAAACCCCACAGTTAAAATTCTTTTTGCATGAAGAATACATGATTGGATACAGACAATGGCGGTTCACACACCTGTTTTGAGCACTGCTTGTCCAGAAGGATTGTTTGATAGCCCTGCTGGTCTCACAACTGTATATGACAAACCACTGTTCCTGAGGGCCTCTTCACCAGCAAACTTGTGATCCATCAGACTCCAGCGGATGTTGTTGAGCAGTATACGAATGGGATTGAACCTGCAGCAACAATAAAAATCCCGAAAAAAAGCAAACAAAGGTCAGTAAAAGACTATGAAAGACCTTGCGGTTGCGCTATATCGCAGCCTGCAATAAATATTGAACGCTTTGCATGCAAGCCACTAGGAACATACCATTATCCGTCACTTAAACGACCCATTGAAGTCTGCAAAGTTATGATCCATCAAACTCCAGCGAATTTTGCTGAGCAGTATATGGACCTGCGGTAACGGAAAGAATTACATGTCATTAGTAAAGGCCGATAATGGTGCCATTATGCTAAACCGCAGGAACATTTTGACTGCAAGTCACTAAGAAAATGCAATCATCTGCATGTATGAGGCCCAAGAAGTCTGCAAAGGTATGATCCATCAGACTCCAGCGGGTGTTGTTGAGCAGTACACGAATGGGATTGAACCTGCAGCAACAATAAAAACTCACAATCAATACTGAAAAGGGCGTGAATGGTGTGATTGCACTATATCGCAGGAATGTTGATTACTAGCCACTTAAATAACGTTATTTGTCAGTTGTCAGGCCTGCTTATCAAAGTCTGCAAAGGTGTGATCCATCAGACTCCAGCAGATGTTGTTAAAGCAGTACACGAATGGGATTGAGCCTGCGTCAACATGAAGGTCGCACATTCATTATTGAAAGGCCGGGAACAGCGTAGTTGTGCTAGCTACATGCTGTATGTATGCTATTCAAAGCGAAGTCACAAAGAAAGGGCGGTCTTGGGTGGCAGAAAGGGCGCATCGAGGAGCCGATACTATCACACTCTAGCAAACCTGTTCAACCGATCGGCGTCGAATGCTGTGTTACAAGCATGTGTGTTGGTTATATGTCTCACATACTGTGTCATTTACAGGCTCCTAAAAATAGAAACCGAAGTCAGATACCACGTAAGATTGCTGATGACACGTTGTCGTAGCAAAAGCGCTGCCTGTTGAATGGGTGTGTGTGAGCACTGATGATACCAACACCACTCGCTGGCGCGATCTCGGGCCTGATAGCACCCCTGTATACAGGAGATGCGGCGCTGCAAGACTACGAAGTGATGGCATGGTTGCACAATACAGACCAGAAGTGAACACAGATAGAACTCCAAGTCAGAAACAATGTAAACTTATGTCAATAGTTATACCTGTTGAATGAGTGTGTGAGCACTGATGATACCAACACAACTCGCTGGCGCGATCTCGGGCCTGGTAGCAACCCTGTATACAGGAGATGCAGCGCTGCAAACTACGGAGTGATGGCATAGTTGCACAATATAGACCAGAAATTGAACACTGATAGAACTCAAGTCAGAAACAACGTAAACTTATGTCAATAGTTGGCGTAATGGCATGGGGCTGACGAGTCGTGGTAGGCTCCCGGTTATGCTGCTTACTTTGTTGTTGTGAGATGTGATAAAGCTGGAGCACCTGCTTCCTAGTTGTGTGTGTTTGCTATCATGTGCGTGTGTGTAGTTCCAGCTGCATAAGCTGGACGAAAAACAAAAAACCGAGAGGTTCTATTTCCTGTTCACTGTTTGCTGTCAGCAAACATCAGATTTACGCCAGTGGCTGTGTCACTTCAGTTTTATCCGGTTAGTGGAGAGTACTGTCTGAGGCGGTGAGGTATCCACGTGTAACAACCCTCTCTCAAAAAAAAAATCTGTTGAATTAGTGTGTGAGCACTGATGATACCAACACAACTCGCTGGTGCGATCTTGGGCCTGGTAGCACCGCTGTATACAGGAGATGCAGCGCTGCAAATTTCGGAGTGATGGCATTATTCATAATATAGACCAAGTGTTGAACACAGATGGCATATTTCATAATATACACCAGATAGACACAGTGAGAAGTAAGTCAGAAACCACCAGGCTGAAACAACGTAAAGTTATGTCAGTAGCAAAAGCGTCACCTGTTGCATGGGTGAGTGAACATTGATGATACCAACACAACTCGCTGGCGCGATCTCGGGCCTGGTTGCACCCCTGTATGCAGGAGATGCGGCGCTGCAAACTACGGAGTGATAACATAGTTGCACATTAAAGACCAGAAGTGAACACAGATTGAAGTGAGCCAGAAACAACGCAAGCTTATGTCGGTAGCACAAACGCTAGCTTTTGGATGGGTGAGTGAGCATAGATGAGACCAACACAACAGCCTCGTAACCATAGGCTCTAACGCAGAGAGGGCTGTGCAATTGATATATCAACATTGGACGATGGATGATGGCATGGTTTGATCTAGAAGGATACAACATAGATAATAGATAACAAAGTCAGATGCAACACAAGACTATGTCGATATTGATATCAATACAGAACATGTCAATTGCAAAAGCAGTACCTGTTTGATGGGTGGGTGAGCATGGATGACACCAACACCACTCGCTTCACACCGCCGGCAGTCTTGGCAGCATCAACAACATTCTTCACACCCTGTGCAGCAGCAGCAGCAGCAGCAGCAGCAGCGGCAATGTTGCAAATGGGGTCAAGTGTGGTCATGTATGACACAATGCCTTGTGGGATACACTACGACCACCACTCGCTTTACACCAGCAGCGGTCCTGGCACATGCACAACATCCTTGACACCATGAAAGCACAGCTGCAGCAGCAGTAGCTGGGCCCCATGACCATACACGTCTTTTATGACAGCTGTTGCTGACCACACCCCGTTGCACAGGCCTTCTGTTGCATGCCCCCCCACCCCTGATGCTGCTGTTGCCCCCACACTCTTACACACATTGCATGCACACGGCTGCCGCTATAGCTCTGCGTATGAACCAATACCCCCCTGGCACACCGCCACCAACTGCTCGTCTACTGGCATTGCCGCCCTGGCACACCCCTACCCAACTGGACGTCTACTGGCATTGCTGGCCTGAAGCCACGCGGCAGGTGCTATACCCTCTGCATGTGACAGCGCTGACGCTGAAGAGGCTGGTGAGCACTACAGTCATCACCCAATTCTGCTTTGCTGCTGCTGGCCCCTGCCTATGCATCTCAACACGTCGATTACCAACCCCACAACTTGGTAATGCGCCTCGCCTGCTCGTCTACTGGCTCTGCTGACCAGAAGCCCTTGCATGAAGCAGCAAATATGACGCCCTCTGCAACTGACAGCCTAGTGGGAGAGCTGGCTGGTGTGTACTACAGTCATCACCCTGATCTGCTTTGCCGCTGCTGGCCCCTGCCTATGCATCTACTCGTGATGGCCATATGCACCTCAAGCACTTATGTTACCAACCCCGCAATTTAGTAATGCGGGACTCTGCAGACCGGCAGACCAGCTTTGTTTACAAGAGCGCATACTCTTGCCGTAACTTCATGCTCACTTGCATGTTTACAAACTATCTTAAGGTTTTACTATCCGTTACTAACGCGGCTCACCTGCTCGTCTACTGGCTTTGCTGACCAGAAGCCCTTGCCTGAGGCTGCAAATATGACGCCCTCTGCATCTGACAGCGCAGAAGGGAGACTGGCTGGCTCCGTTACATCACCAGCAACGACCTCTAATCTGCTGGCCTTGTCACCTGCACGTGGTTATAACAGGAATTCGGTAACCGAGCTCATTTCAGAAGCAGGAGGGCTAGTCGAATGACGTTGGGGGCGAGTTGTAGCAGGATGGGTGTAGCACTGGTGCTTGCATGGATGCAGTTTTGGCGGTTTCGCTCTGCAATGGCCGCGGAGCCGAGTCTAGAAGCTTTGAAGTGACCTGGATTAAGTGTGTTTGCCAATGCGCGGGTCCGAGCGCTGAAAGATGACAACATGTACCTGCTGCTGTCTTCAGCTTGTCTGCATGGGCATCAGGTACGCGTACAACAGCGCGGACCGGCAGACTCGTGGCTTCCAGCAAGCGTTTTACGCATTCTAGTCCAGTGGGGCCTCCAGCACCGAACACTACGTTGCAGGGCATGGCGCGAGTGGTCACAGTGACGATGGGCACTTTGGATTTCAATTTGGCTGGCCTGGGCTCACGAGCTGCTCCTCTACAGCCAGATAGGTGTACATCAGAGTTGTTGTAGCTGTGTGGCAGCCTGTTGGGCATTGAAGGCATATTGGCAGAGACGCAAAAACTCGTGTTTGACTTTACCACTTTCAGTACGCCCAGCACCGCGTGAAAAATAGTTTGATTGACATCCAAATTCCTTGGGGCGTTTCAGCTGTACGCTTACGGCCTTTGTTTGATGAACCAACAATGTACGCTTTTGGCTCCACAATCGAACATGGTAGCCAGTACAACTGCATGCCCGTACTACACTGCATTCATCAGGGTTGTCTGGGCCTGCACCGGTCGGTGACAGTTTTTTGAATACATCGTTTTGATACTGCCCTGGGCGCGGCTGCTTGGTAGACCATAGGTTCTGAAAACCACTGAGTTGCTGTTGATAAGCATTAGTACACGGAACACAAGCTTCTTCGCGACAGATACCTGGCAAGTAGTGCAGCAGTAAGATGGCAGAAAACATGGACGCACCCAGCGAGTCAGAAGGCTGGGACAGCGACTTGGATGATGTGCCCCTTTATATGGACGACGAATCAGGTTCTGAAGCCAGCGGGGCGTACTCATCTCGCTCTCGCACCAGCTCAGACCCTGGCAGACACAGCGCCAGGAACCAGAACAGCTCAAGACAGCATAGGCTCTCTCGCGAATCAAGTGCAACATCTGCTCTTGAATCCGCAGCATCTGGCACTCCGGAATCGCTGTCCAGAACCAGCAGTGCGTCTCGGGTCCCATCAAGGACCAACAGCAGTAGCGGGCGAGGCTTTTCTCTTGCGCTGTCTGACCTCCACAACGCCGCGCAAGCGCCGCGCTTGCCACAGCAGCAAACAACAGCTGCATCTCCGCAACAGCAACAAACAGCAGCAGCTCCGGGCCCCAAACCGCCACAGATGCAGCTGCGAATGCCGCCATCCAGCAACAACAGCAGTAGTAGTGCAGGAACAGCAGCGGCATCCCCAGGGCGATCTCGCAGCACTGGCATGAAGATCTCACTGCCATTAGGACAGCAGCAGAATTCCCAGCAGAGTAACAGCAGCAGTAAGGAGGGTGCTGCTGCTTCAGAGGCAGCAGGTGGTGCTGCTCCGGCATCTAGAGGCAAACCGCCTCCGCTTGCTTTGGTGAACACACACAGCGCATCCCCAGCGTCCAGCCCGCAAGTGTCAGGTGGGCAGAGCTCTGGGTTGCAACGTTTTCTTTTTTGGTCATCACATAGGAGATAAAAGTTGCTCAGCCCTTAAAGTTGACAGTGGCAGGGTTTTGAGTGTTTGCATTGTTTTGTTTATGCGTGCCATGCTTATTCACTGCCGCGGCAGCGGGAGCAGGAGCAACACGTCCTGCATCTAGAGGCAAACTGCCATGGCTTTTGTTGGTCAAACCACACAGCGCCGCCGGTGTCTAGCTTGGAAGTGCCAGGTATGGGACAGATACACGCACGTTGGTTCTGCTTGATCTTGTTTCTATGGTATTGGCTCAAAATTTCACAGTATGGTTTCAACTGCTGCATTACTGCAGCAGCAACAGCAACGCGTGCAAATGAGGCAGTAAGGGGCAAACCGCAGTATTGAAAACAATCCGCGCAACTGTCAGGTATGGGACTATCACTTGCTTGCACTGTTTGCTGGTAGCTCAGTTACTGTCAAAACACTTGATGACTGCTGGCGGGGGTGCTTGGTAGTGCTACGGTCACTGCCGCAGCAGCATCGTGTGCAACTTCAGCAGTCAGGGGCAAATCGCCACAGCCTGCGTTGTTGAACACATGTTCCGCAAATCTTAAGGAATTGCACAGATACATGCTGGCACTAGCTGTTGGTAGCTCGCTTTGGTGTTTTGTTGGGCCGCTGATCCAGGGTGTATGTTGGACAGTTTCCCAAACACAAGGGGATACTTTACACTAGTTGTGTGGGTTTGCGCTCTTATCAAGGTTGCAGGTATTGTTGCTGCTGCGAAATGATGGTATGTTCGCGAGTGCTGCAGCAGATGCTGTTTCTCCTGCAGCAGCAGCGGCAGGGCCACAGCCGCTTGCTTACGTGGATACGCGCAATGTATTGTCGGCCTATAACTGGCAACTGCACTTAGTTTACAAGGTGTCACACAGAAAGCTTGTTCAGTACATGCAGGCTGCCCTGCGCCACAATAGGCTATCTTTTGCAGCTGGGGTTGTGTGTTTAGTGCAATGGTCAGTAACCCCCGGTCGACCCCTGTCACAGCTCAAGACGTGTGTAGAAAAAAGGAATTGCGTCAGCAGATGAAACCCTATCTCTTCATGCCGCTGCAAGCCACTTCTGCCAGTGGTGCGGGCTCTTGCGCTTTTGGAACCAGCGCTCAGTCCAATCTGGGAAAGTGTCCGGCATTTAACAAAGTCGGATGGCAGGTCGCTTACTAGTGCAAGCTCGCCGGTCCTGTTGTCTCAGGATCGGACATGTATTGTATTTGAATGCAGGCCGGGCGAACAGCACCAGCAGTACCACGTATGTGGGCATGGGTGCAATAGCACCCCTAGCAGCAAAGCCAAGTGGAGATCAGCAGCTTGTGCATGTACAGCTGCTGCTGCCAGCAGTAGATGTCTATCTGCCAAACCTCCACGCAGCAGCAGCAGCAGAGCCTAGCAGCAAAGGCAGCAGGTTGGCTGCTGCTGGTGGCAGCAGTGGCAGCAATGCTGGTCAGTTCAAGCGCAGCAGCAGCAAGCTGGGCCGATCAAGTAGCAGTGCTGCTGCAGCAGCAGCAGACGACCCAGATCAGCAGCAGCAGCCGCTGCTGAGCAGTAGTGTGGCAGCAGCAGCAGCAGCAGAGACGCTGCAGCAGGCGTTGAGCAAAGCATTAGGGATCGATCAGAAGCACTTGGTGTTCTACAGCTATCAGCAAGCAGCAGGGGGTCTACAGGAACTGCTGCAGCAGCAGCAGCAGCGGCACCCGTCGCCGGCTAAGCAACCCTGTAAAGCAGGCGCCCCAGGTGGCAAATCTCCAGCAGCAGCTGCTGCCAGTGACAGCAGCAGCAGCAGCAGTGGCGGTGATATACAGATTGCTATGGGGCTTTCTGCTGGGTGTGACTTCAGTTTGGCAGAGTTGGATCGGGTATGCCAGACAGCGGAGACGCTAGCACACGAGGCGGAGGCATCCAGAGCAGAAAACAAACAGTTGCAGGTGCGGCTGGATTAACTTTTGGCTTGTCGCGTCCTGCTTCCAGCTTTATGGTTACCCACATTGCTATGGGACTGTCTGCCTGGTGTGATTATAGTTTGGCAACTTAGATCGGGTATGCCAGACAGTTGCAGGTGCGGCACGGTCTACCAGTTGCCTGTCACGGTCTGTGTTTGCTTGTTGTGCCGAGGATGGTCATGTCTATGTATCACAAGCCCTGCCCGTGAATTTCTCAAACTGCTTTGATATGTACATCAGCCTGAGGGTGTTCATGCTCAGCAACTGTCTCGGTGCTGCATTTGCTGCTGCTGCTGCTGCAGCAGAGTACAAGGTTGCTCTGGCAGTTGTACTGATAACAGTTGCCTGCAACACAAGAGCTTCCCTCAAATAGCTTTGAGTTTCCCCTGAATGTTTTCGTCCAACAACTGCCGCATGCGCTTATTCGCTGCCGCTGCTGCTGCTGCTGCTGCTGCTGCCACAGAGTGAGTTGATCATCACCCGACTACAAGCAGCAGAGTACAAAAATGATCTGGCCAGAGAGGTGGAGCAACATCAACACACAAAGGCCGAGCTACAAGCAGCCAGGTAAACTGGCTCTATAATAGGACTTTTCTGTGGTAAAAGTACTCAGTAAAGTCCTGATGTTGATTTCACAGGCTGTATATGGTTTGCTGCATGGTGGAGGTGTATGCCAGAAAGATAATTGCAGCAGTGATCTGGCCAGAGAGGTGGAGCAACGCCAACACACAAAGGCCGAGCTACAAGCCGCTAGGTAGGTCAATTGGCTCTACAATGGGCAATAACATGGGCTGTCAATAGTTTGCTGTATGGTCGAGATGTAAGTGGGAAGAATGCAGACAGTGAGGTGGCCGGTGAGGTGGAGCAACATCAACACACAGACTGAGCTACAAGCCGCCAGGTAGGTCAGTTTGCTCTGTAATGGGCTTTTGCACCGGCTGTATGTAGTTCATTGTATGTAATTTGCTGTATGGTGGAGGTGTATATAAGAGGAAGAAATGCAGACAAAGAAGTGGCCACAGAGGTGGAGCAAAAACAATAACACACACAGGCTGAGCTACAAGCCGCCAGGTAGGTCAGTTTGCTCTGTAATGGGCTTTTGCACCGGCTGTATGTAGTTCATTGTATGTAATTTGCTGTATGGTGGAGGTGTATATAAGAGGAAGAAATGCAGACAAAGAAGTGGCCACAGAGGTGGAGCAAAAACAATAACACACACAGGCTGAGCTACAAGCCGCCAGGTAGGTCAGTTTGCTCTGTAATGGGCTTTTGCACCGGCTGTATGTAGTTCATTGTATGTAATTTGCTGTATGGTGGAGGTGTATGTAAGAAGAAGAAATGCAGACAGTGAAGTGGCCACAGAGGTGGAGCAAAATCAGCATCAACACACAAAGGCCGAGCTACAAGCCGCCAGGTAGGTCAATTGGCTCTACAACTGCCTCATGAAGGGCAGCGTTAGCTGCTGGCAAGAATGGCAGCAGAAGTACAATGTGTTGAGTGCCACACTACAACAGCTCATCACTGTCATATATTATCCCCGAAACTATGGGTTTGTAGAGATTAAGATGTGCTGTTGCTACCGCTGCTACTGCTTCCATGTAGGGATGCATTGGCTGCTGAAAAGAAAGCAAGTGCAGAATGGCAACAGAAGTACAACGCGCTGGGCGCCACACTACAACAGCTGAAACAGTCCTATGACCAGTTGAATGCAGCACACGCTTGCAGCAGCAGCAGCAGCAGGGGCAGCAGACATCATCATCACCACCGCAGCACAGGCGGCGGCTCACCTAGTAAGGCATCAGCAGCAGCACCGGCAGCAGCAGCAGCAGGGCTGCCAAGTGGCAAGGAGACGTTGGCGTCTATCCTAGAAAGCCCGGAGTATGCATCCGCACTCAGCACCCTACTTCAGCCGAGTGTTCTCAATAGATTGTTTGCCGTTGCGACAGCTGTAGAACGTTTGCCGCACTATTATGCTGCTGCTGAGAGCTTGACGCCAACCCACAAAACGCCGCCGGCAGCAGCAGCAGCAGCAGTGCCACCACCGGTGTCTGCAATGCAAGCAGCAGCATTGACTCCAAGGACCAGCGGAAGTTGCACGCCGCGGAATCCAGCTGTGCTGCACGCCGCTGCTCAGGCTGCAGCAGCGGTGACAGGGAATGAGTTGAGATCTAGCAGCAGTGGCGGTGGCAGCGGCAGCAGCAGTGCGAGAGCGGTGCGGGGTGGCGGCAGCAGCAGTAGATCGACGCCGCGGGTGAGCGGCACTGGTGATGCTGCTGCTGGTACTGCTGCTGCTGGTGCTGGTGCTAGCAAGGGCAGCACTCCAAGGCAGTAGCAGCAGCAGGGACGGCATGATCAACCGAGCGGTGGCTGTGTTTCATGGCAGGCTGGTCTTGTACAAGCAGCAGCAGCAGCAACAGCAATCACAAAGGCCTGCAGAATGGGGTGGGGGCGGCGCGCAGACATCGGCAGCACAAGCACCCAGTGCCACAGCACACACTCTAAGCACTACCTCAGTTGCGGACCGTAAAAGTAGGCTGGGTGCGTTATGCTGCTGCTTAGCTGGGGACCTTGCTCGGGAATGGTCTCTGCTAGTCAGAAGGCAGCGGCGGTTGCTAAGGCAGCGGCGGTTGCTAAGGCAGCGGCGGTTGCTAAGGCAGCGGCGGTTGCTAAGGCAGCGGCGGTTGCTGTTTGGTTGGTTGATTCTATATTGAAATGGGGCCATGTGTGCTGCAGGAACATGTTCATTATGTTGATCTGACTGTCTCTTGAGGGCGCTCCTTACAGTGACATTGTGATCTGGAGACTGTTACACCACTTTGCTGTGACACCACACATTTGACATGGAAGTGATCATCATGGCTGGCAAGAGGCAGAATAGGACATGTGTAGGTAATGTCCGAATGGATTGGTAGTTGTTCAAAATGTGCCTGTGAAACCGGCGCGGGGGCGATGGCCGTATGGTTACCGCTGAGTGATAGCCATTGTTATCTTGTGTCGGTTACGGGGGCATCCATCGGATTGCGCTTTGTCTAATTGATCAAGCCCAGGTCATGTGATTAAAACCGGTTAAAGTGAGTCACACATCCACTGTCTATGTGTTGACTGTCATGAACTTGGCGTCGTTTAAACGTTGACCGCTTTGACATGGCAACGTGGCCCTGGGTAATCAGACGGTATTGTATTGACTGGACAAGCAAGCTGTGGAGTTTGGGCACTTGGTTCGACGGGAGCATACTTACCAAGTGACCGAGCCATGTAACAAGTCGGATGCGCTGGCAATAGCAGCAGTGTCGTGCATGGGAATCGCCACCCAAAGAGCTCTTGGGCTGCTCATGATGACAAGCTTGAGCTACGAGTGTTTAGACAAAAGAATTCGGTTTGTCATTTGTGCAAACTGACAGCCTTCCAGTGACCACGTCACAACTGAGTTGTGAGCCCGCAGCCGAGTAGTGTCATCAGGCTTTGCACATGTCAACAACAAACTGCGGAGATAGCACGAAGCGTGTATGCTGCTGAAATACTAGGTATCAATTGATGTGCGGCACAACGCAGTCACCTCAGAAGTCTGTCCGTGGAATGCCATTTATTGCCGCTCAGCGTCACTGACTCGGAGTGGCTGGGACACTCGCGAGTCTCGGAGATCCTTTGTCGAAGCCTTAGTCGGATGACTGGTTGGAGCCCCTCACCAGGCCAGCGGTATGGTCTCGAAGCAGCCGACCGTCCAAGGGCCGGGCCGGCCGGATCCGGACCGGAGCAAATTGCAGGCTGTGAACGCGGTGATTGTGCCGCATGGTCCGTGTTCACGGCCGCTATTCCAAACCCGGCCCCCCCGGGATCTCCTGTCAGATTACATGGAAACCTGAACCATCACTTTGCCTATACTGTACACGGTGTGCAGAACGGTGTGCCACACCGTTCTGCGTGACACGGTGTGCAGAATCGTCCCAGCTCTGAGCCGGACGGTGCCACTGGCGTCGAGGGGAAGCAACAGCCAGGGCGAACCGACGCAATAACCGACGCAATTACAATGACGCAGTGCTCATTGCCCAGGACATGCATCCAATAGGACCCAAAATACCTCATGCCCAGCCTGACGATAGCCTTGTCGTGCACCCGCCATCATCGGCAGCATGCGTTACGAAGCATCTACTTGCAGAGTCGATCCGAACACGATGACCAGTTCACCAACAGCGAGTCAGACAACACAGTTACCAGCACAGGCTGTTCACCAAGCGGTGACATACGACTCCACGACCGCGGAGGGCCGTTCCGGCGCAGCGGAACCACCATAGCGCCGACTGCGCAGCACTGACCACAGTCTGTCGCAAGTTATGTGTTCCATGCTCAGAGTGTCTATGCTCCAATGAACTGATAAACACGTTATGCAACCGCCAGGGTTGCCAGCTTGTTTTATGCTGTAATGACGAGATATGACATATTACGGACACTCCAACTGCTTTTGCAGCAGCAGCTCAATGGTAGAAGTCAACCCATGCACATAAATTCAAGCAGTACCACATAACAATCACCAGTAAAAACATTTACATGGAATGTCACATCCTATGTATGATGCATAATGTGCCCTGGGCCATAGACCGCATCAACGACCACGGTACTTTGATGTAATATAGGCTTCAAAGGCGGGGCCCACCAAAACAAAGATGATTAACCATTCAGTGTCACCACAAACCGCTTGTGCAGCGGCTCAGTACTTTTACAAAACCATTGGCAAATTCCTTGGCGCGCAGACCTGAATGGTTCAAACTTTGCTGGCTGATCGGCCCGCACAAGTCTGACCACTGGTCAGACACAGCGTGGCTACCAGGATCCGATCTTGATGATATATGCTGAGCCCGGGGCTAGTACTGACCAGGCCATGGTGGTGCTGGCCAAGTGACACCTGCCAGACTTGCAGCAGGCGGGCAAAACAGGTACCAAATTACCGGCCTCCACATATCTGCTTCTACTTCTGCTGCCAGCAGCTGCTGCTACTGCTGCTGGTGCTGCCTGCTAACGGCTGCATGCCTGTGTATTGAAATATGGGCACTGTACTTTTGGCAGGACCGTCTGCAACAGCCCAACAAGCGTACAAGCCTCATCCTACGGCAACCCGCGCTGCTGCTGCTGCTGCCAGCTAACTACTGTATGCCTGTGTTTCAGCATATGCGCACTGTACTCTAGGCAGGACCTTCTGCAACAGCCCAACAAACGTACAAGCCTCATCCTACGGCAACCCGCGCTGCTGCTGCTGCTGCCAGCTAACTACTGTATGCCTGTGTTTCAGCATATGCGCACTGTACTCTAGGCAGGACCTTCTGCAACAGCCCAACAAACGTACAAGCCTCATCCTACGGCAACCCGCGCTGCTGCTGCTGCTGCCAGCTAACTACTGTATGCCTGTGTTTCAGCATATGCGCACTGTACTCTAGGCAGGACCGTCTGCAACAGCCCAACAAACGTACAAGCCTCATCCTACGGCAACCCGCGCTGCTGCTGCTGCTGCCAGCTAAATATGCCTGTGTTTCAGCATATGCGCACTGTACTTTCGGGAGATCCTTTTGTAATAGCCCTACAAACATACAAGCCTCAACCAACGGTAAACTGTGCTGCTGCTGCTGCTGCTGCCAGCTAACTACTGTGTTGCTGCTTTTCAGCATATGGGCACTGTACTTTTGGGAGATCCGTTGCAATAGCCCTACAAACATACAAGCCTCGACCTACGGTAAACTGTGCTGCCGCTGCTGCCACCGCCGCTGCCGCCGTCGCCGCTGCTGCTGCTGCTGCTGCCAGCTAACTACTGTATGCATGTGTTTCAGCATATGGGCACTGCTCTTTGGGAGATCCTATTGTAATAGCCCTACAAACATACACGCCTCAACCTACGGTAAACTGTGCTGCTGCTGCTGCCACTGCCGCTGCCGCCGCCGCTGCTGCTGCTGCCAGCTAACTACTGTATGCCTGTGCATCAGCATATGGGCACTGAACTTTCGGGAGATCCTTTTGTAACAGCCCAACAAATTTACACGCCTTAACCCACAGCAATTTGTGCTGCTGCTGCTGCGCTGCCACTGCTGCTGCTGCTGCCAGCTAACTACTGTATGCCTGTGCATCAGCATATGGGCACTGTACTTTTGGCAGATCCTTTTGTAACAGCCCAACAAACCTACACGCCTCTACGCCAAAAAAGTTTTTGCTGCCAACGCAGATTGGTTGGTCTCCCCAACTGCAAACTGTTTCAGTTGGTTGACACGGCGTGAAGTGTCCACTGGAGCACAGGCACTTGTCTGCAGTGGCAGCAGCAGCAGCAGCACAAATCAGCGGCTTAAGAAACACCAAACCCATAGCATTACAGCCACAGCAGCGAGTACTGCAGTTAGTTTCGCGTTCAAAAAAAGGCCGAATTGTGTTTTAACTTGACACAGATTGGTTGGTTGCCTCAACTGCAAATTCTTTCCCTGGGTTGACTCGGCGTGAAATGACCACTTGAGCACAGGCACTTGTCTGCAGTGGCAGCAGCAGCAGCAGCAGCACACTCAGCGGCATTGGCATGACATTAGCAGGGGCAGCAGCAGCAGCGCTTGATGGTGGCATATGTATGCTACGACTGCGACCTGTTGCAACTGGTTGGCAAGCGGCCGCTTGGGCACAGGCATCTGTCTGCAGTGGCAGCAGCAGCAGCAGCACATTCGGCGGCTTACGAAACACAGACATAGCATTACAGCTGCAGCAGCAAGTATAACAATGGGTTCAGCATTCAGGGCGAAACAACGTTTGACACACTGGGAATAGGTCGTTTGATCGCCCCAACTGCAAACTGTTTCACCAAATTGGTGGAGGTGTAAAGTGGCCACTCGAGCACAGGCACTTGTCTGCAGTGGCAGCAGCAGAAACAGCAGCAGCAGCAGCAGCAGCAACAGCAGCAGCAACAGCAGCAGCAGCAGGAAAGGGTGAGAGGGGTTGCAATAGCCCACATACGTTGAAATCCTTGTGCTGACATCCCGCATGAGAGACACATTCAACACACACTTTACAGTACCCAACCCGCCAATATAATGCTGTCCACCACAAAAAACTTGCAAGATTTATAACGTTATTTACGTTTCATGCTATGAGATCACACAGTGCCGTACAGCAAGCCTGCTTATTTATAACATGATGTGCATCCAGGGGGACAGAGGCACTACCTCTCAGCAGCTGCACCGAAATCACTATTCTTGAGCCGACATGCCAACCGCACGAAGAGATGCTATCTAAAATTCACCGTGAAAGGATTATAAAGATCCAATCAGAGATATTTCTGCCAAGATGGCTCTGACCAAATGAACAATTCAAACATTTCGAATCATTCTGCCAACCATATTTGGTGGTGTCAGGAACAGGCCAAGAAATAAAACCAACCAGTTGGCTTACTTGATTCGTCGATGAACTTGCATCCGGGCGGGCAGAGATATGCCGGCTTAGCGTAATTGACCCGGTGGCTCACATCCACGCACTGAACATCAGCACCCCTACAGCAGCAGCAGCAGCAGCAGCAGGACACTATGACAATGGCTCCGCCTTCAAAGGCTGAGGCAGGCAGTAAGATATCTACGATCTATACCATAGACACCCCAGCAAACTACAATCCGGCATGTATAGGCACCTAATGTATCTTGTACTGCCACCAGGGTTTTGCTGGGGGTTGTGCTAGTCTGAACCCTAAACCCTAAACCCTAAAACCCTAACCCTAACCCTAACCAGAGAGTACTGGTAACCATGTTGGTCTGATCATCTATAATGGTCAGCTCTGCTGCTAACAGCTAATAATGCACACACTTACGACGAGCAACATTTGTTGAAGCACGTTGGCAGGAAGTCCTCTTTTGTGTTTGTTGCACTTGCCGTCACTTCCTTCTTGGCCTGCACAGAATGATATTGTTATAAATACAATGTTACAACAATCAATGTAACATGTCACATGGGCTGTTACTTCAGCAGGCCGAGCTGAGCTGTGATAGGTTATGACACTTGTCATTACGTATTTAACTTGCATTCCCCTTCAGTCACAGCACACGATTGTATCGCATGTAAACGCCTGTTGTTGGGACTATCATAACGTTACACAACATGTAACATGTTATTCACCATGATATCACTTGTTACTTCAATTTCCACATTCCCCAACACAATCTTTGGCAGCAGCAGCAGCATTTTCATCAGCAGCAGTCCCTCTTTGGGAGGTGCCAGCCTGCTGCCGCTGCCACCGCTGCTGCTTACATACTTGCTGCTGCTGCTGCTGCCAAGTTTGCTGCTGCTGCTGCTGCCAGGCTTGCTGGGCAATTTGGCAGCAGCAGCAAGGCGTGTGTTACTTGGTCCCGGGATGTAAGTGCCCTGCTGCTGTGCCTGCTGCTGCAGTGCTGCCAGTGCTGCTGCTTGATTGGGCGACGGAGGGTTTTGCATGTCTTGACCTGCACCCACAAAACCCGGGGATATGGTGTTATTGACAACTTTTGTTAGATAGTGTGTGTGTGTGTGTGTGGCGGTGTGTGTGTGTGTGTGTGTCGGGGGAGGGGAGGGGGTATATGCCTTGTTCTAAACTTTCGGCCACAGAGGCGTTGACTTCTGTTGCATGAATCATCAAACTGCTGCAGTGCTGCCAGCGCTGCTGCTTTATTTGGCATCTTGGGCACTTTGCAAGTCTTGGCCTACGTGGGAAGATTCAGAAACTAGACACGTGTTATAACAACCTCAATAACAGGCACAAGGCATGGCGCCCTGTGGAATGTAGGATGCGTGAGTGTATGTGTGTGTGTGTGAGAGGGGGGTGTTGCCGGCGGCGAATTTCGTTGCTGAGTGTGCCTAAGCTGCAGTGCTACCAGTGCTGCTGCTTCATTTGAGGGTTTTACATGTCCTGGCCTGGGCAGTATATGACATATGAGTTACTCGTTCTGAGCATTAGCAGACTTCTGTTTGAAATCTGAGTCTGTTACTTGCCTGCTGCAGCAATGCCTGCCAACTCAATGGGCTCAACTTTTAGTCAGCCCGAAGCTTACAGTGATGCTAAAGAATACTATCACAGTACTATCAGCCCAAGCCTACCTGGGATGTAAGTGCCCTGCTGCTGCGCCTGCTGCTGCAGTGCTGCCAGTGCTGCTGCTTGATTGGACATATCTTGCCCTGCAGACAAGAGCACACACATGTGTGATTAAGGGGAGGTATACCTAATCAGGGGGGGTGGCTTTAGGCGGCTTACTTGCACGCTTATGCCCAAGCGCAACCCCGGCGAGCGTTCTGGGTCATTGTAGACATACATTGGATCCACTTAGGACCGGCAGTGCGGCCCTCCGGGGCCACTTGACGTTCATAGGATAACATATGGTTTGGTCTGCACCAACAATTCGCAGTTCTGCTCGTGTGCCAGCAGCAGCAGCAGCAGCAGCAGCAGCAGAAGTTACTCTGAGCACCGGAATTATGTAACCACTTGAGCAATTGTGATAGCTAATCTTGAGACGACACATTTTGCAAGAGAATGTTGGTCACAGCAGTAACCACAGACCTACGTAGGTATCACACAAGTTGTCACAGCTTCTAGGCTCTGTAACCACAAGTTTCAACCCTGGTTGCGGGCCATCATTACAGCCACACAGAAACGAAAACCCAACAAAACCTAAAACCCAACTCGTTTACCTGGTACATAAGTTCCCTGCTGCTGTGCCTGCTGCTGCAGTGCTGCCAGCGCCTGCTGCTGCTGCTGCTGTGAACTTCCTGCCCCGCCCGTAGAGTTCACAGTCACCATCACACCAGAGTTCCCACCTGGCTGCTGTGAACTTCCCGGTGGTACCGGACCCACATGCACTAACTTCCCATTCAAGTTCACCAAGTTCCCGCTGGGAATAACTTGTACGGTACTGTCATCTTGGCCGACGGCCCCGCCGCCGTACGTATTTGTACCGCCGCCGTACATGTTCGGACCGTCGGTACGATCAAATGCAATGGTACCGCCATTGTACGATCCAGTAGCGTCGACGTACGCTGCGCTGTCGGTTGTGCCGTCGAACCATTTGCTGCCGGCTGTCACTTGAACCATCTGAACGTTGTCCACGATGTTTTTATATTCATTGGTGCCTGCATATCAAGCAAGACACAACGCAGGCTGATCACATACTTGCCGAAGCCCAACATGCACATAACATTGTTGTGTTGTAACAGAGATAACAACTTTGTAACAATGTTGTTGCCACAGCATTGATGGTCGCGCTCCTGCGGCATCTGCTGCTGCTGCTGCTGCTGCTGCTGCTGCTGCTGCTGCTGCTGCTGCTGCTGCTGCTGCTGCTGCTGCTGCTGCTGGTGTTGCTCACAAAGCCTTGCACAGTGGCTCTCTACCATCAGCTACACCCAGGTCCTTATTGCTGCTGCTGCTGCTAGTGGTGTCGCTGCTGCTGCTAGTACTGCTGCCATGCTGCTGCTGCTGCTGCTGCTACACACCTGCACATATGCTTCCAATGTTTGAGATGATCACGGCACCAGGTCACGACTGCTGCTGCTACTCCTGCTGATCTTGCTGCTGCTGCTGCTGCTAGTACTGCTGCCATGCTGCTGATAGTACTGCTGCTGCTGCCGCTACTGCCATGCTGCTGCTGCTGCACCACACCTGCACAGATGCTTCCGATATTTGTCAGATCATCAGACACACAATTGTCCCAGTCAGCATAGCAGTTACTCCTGCAGCAGCAGCAGCAGCAGCAGCAGCAGCAGCAGCAGTTGATCAAAGCAGGCGGGGCACCAACATGCATCAACATCATTTCACTCCTCACAACTCTGGAGATCCGATCTCAGCGATGCAAGCACCAATTGCAAACACACATCCAGGGTACATCATTTTGTTATTCGTTGCAAGCTGCCGACCCCAGAGAACACGATAGCCTACGCCGATAGTCTGCAAAGGCCCTTTTGGCCACGGTGTTTCTGAACTACCATATCTGATCACACTTCACTCACTTCCAAGCATACAGTGACTTACTGTGCTTTGACTTGACAGCATTCACCCTTGCTCGAAAGGTCAAATCCATTGGGGCAGACACCTTGCTTTTGGACGCAACTGCAGCAGCAGCAGCAGTAGCAGTAGCAGCAGCAGTAGCAGCAGCAGCAGCAACGGCGGTTTTACAGGTCAGTGCAGATCCACAACAGCAGCAATAGCCCTTTCCGTGGATAGGTCAAATCCAGTGGGGCAGACACCTTGCTTTTGGACGCAACTGCAGCAGCAGCAGCAGCAGTGGTTTACCAGACTGGCGCAGAAGCACAACAGCAACTGTAGCCCTCGCCCTTCATAGGTCGCTGCTGCTTGGCATGTAGCTTATTGTTAGTGGAGAGTACTGCCTGAGGCGGTGAGGTATCCACGTGTGACAACCCTCTCTCAAATTGTTATGCAGCAAGCAGCAACAGCAGCAAGCAGCAGCAGCAGCAAGCAGCAGCAGCAGCAGCAGCAGCAGTTTGACTGACTGACACACGGCAGCAACGTTAGCTGCTGCTGTAAGTTGTTATGCCACGAATGCTGTGAATCTTGAGTACAACTGAACGGGCATTGACATGCTGCTGCTGCTGTTGCTGCTGCACACAGATCCTAGTTTGCGATGACAGCAAGTGCTGGCGCTGCTGTAGTTGCAGTAACAACAACAATGGCGGCACTGGCTGTCATCGCAGAGACTAGGTTTTGTGTGCCACGTTGGTTATGCCCTGATCCGTTGTTACTGCTGCTGCTGCCGTAACCAGCAGGACACGTCGGGGCTACTTCCGATACCACCAACAGCAAAAGCTCCTGAATGATTATGAGTTATTATACACACGTAACGTAGAGCTGTACTGCAACACAACAGAATGGGCATTTGCATGCTGCTCCTGCTGCTGCTGCTGTTGCCGGCATGACCAGAGCGACACACAACACCTACTTTTGCGATGACGGCAAGTGCTGCTGCTCCTGTTGTTGCTGCTTTTGCTGCTGCTGTTGCTGGGAATGGCGCTGTTGCCATACTGCAAAAGACCCTATCTTCCTAATACACACCACAACTCACATTGGTATATTGTTGCTGCTGCTGATGTCATAACCAGCGGGACACACGATAGTTGTTTCTGCGATGACAGCAAGTGCTGCTGCTGCTGCTGTTGTTGTTGCTGCTACCGCAGCAGTGCTGTGGCTGCAAATGGCACTGCCGTCCATACCGCAGACCCACCGATCAAACCACAACACAACTCACATTGGTATGTTGTTGCTGCTGCTGATGCCATAACCAGCGGGACACACGGTGGTTGTTTCTGGGATGACACCAAGTGCTGCTGCTGCTGCTGCTGTTGTTGCTGCTGCTGTTGTTGCTGCTACCGCAGCAGTGCTGCGGCTGCAAATGACGCTGCCGTCCATGCTGCATACCCACCGATCAAACCACAACACAACTCACATTGGTATATTGTTGCTGCTGCTGATGCCATAACCAGCGGGACACACGATAGTTGTTTCTGCGATGACAGCAAGTGCTGCTGCTGCTGCTGCTGTTGTTGTTGCTGCTACCGTAGCAGTGCCGCAGCTGCGAATGGCGCTGCCGTCCATACTGCAGACCCACCGATCAAACCACAACACAACTCACATTGGTATGTTGTTGCTGCTGCTGATGTCGTAACCAGCTGGGCACACGATAGTTGCTTCTGCGATGACAGCAAGTGCTGCTGCTACTGCTGCTGTTGCTGCTGCTGCTGCCGTAGCAGTGCTGCGGCTGCGAATGGCGCTGCCGTCCATACTGCAGACCCACCGATCAAACCACAACACAACTCACATTGGTATGTTGTTGCTGCTGCTGATGTCGTAACCAGCTGGGCACACGATAGTTGCTTCTGCGATGACAGCAAGTGCTGCTGCTACTGCTGCTGTTGCTGCTGCTGCTGCCGTAGCAGTGCTGCGGCTGCGAATGGCGCTGCCGTCCATACTGCAGACCCACCGATCAAACCACAACACAACTCACATTGGTATGTTGTTGCTGCTGCTGATGTCATAACCAGCGGGACACACGATAGTTGCTTCTGCGATGACAGCAAGTGCTGCTGCTGCTGCTGCTGTTGTTGCTGCTACCATAGCAGTGCTGCGGCTGCGAATGGCACTGCCGTCCATACCGCAGACCCACCGATCAAACCACAACACCACTCACATTGGTATGTTGTTGCTGCTGCTGATGTCGTAACCAGCTGGGCACATCACATCTGGCTCCGTCACAACTGGGGGGTTCCAGGATGCAAAACAAAAGGCATAACCTGCAGCAGACAGAGTGTGCTCTGTTACTCTTGTCACGGCCATTGTTTTGTACTCCATGCTGGAGCCGCCAGGTCGCTGTTGCGCGGAAGTTTGTTGTTAACCGTTGACTCAGGAGATACGGCCAACGAGTCGGTAGCGCAGGGCATCATTGGCAGCAGATTAGTCCGTACTGCTGTAGCAATCAATGAGCACACATCAGTTGTTGCTGCTTTAGTTGCTGGTCACTCGATTCATTCACAATGAGCACGCTAGTCGGTGCTGCGCTGTTTTGACTGGCTGAGCCAACTGCTGCGGTACATACTGACAGTATGAGGTCCCATTTGCAGCAGTAGTACTGTAGCTGCACCATGGACAGCCGATACGGCCGGTGCGCACCTGCGCAAGCCCCTGAAGCGTAGTCAGCTGCTTTAGGGTATGCTGGAAAGCTACTAACAGCTTTGCCAGTCTTGAGGCTTGTCGCAGTCGTGAGTTTGTTTTGCGTGGCGCCAACGGAACTGCTGTAGCCCACAGGACCTGCCGCTGCGTACGCTGGGCCCCATATCTGCACATAATGTTGGTTATAACAGGTACCAGGTAAGATGTTTGCAGCGGTGGACATCAAAGTTCGAGGCTTTGCACCAGGACACTCCCGCCTCCCAGAATGCAAACAAGGCAAGGGACGTCCTAGCAGCCCCCTATTGCAGCTGGTGGCTGTATTACTTCAGCAAAAACGCTGAGATAGACAGACTTACCTGAAGAATGAGTAAAAGCAATAATAGCAGCAAAGGCGCTCCAAGTGCGGAGTTAGGCAACCGCATCGTGTCTCACAAGCAATATATTAAAGAAACAGTAATAAGGGTGTGCAACTGCTATCCAAGAACCAGCATCGGTCGTTCTTCGGACCTGCTGCACAAGCCGGGACCGAGGTAACTAGCTGCTGTTGTACTGCAGTGAAACCATGTATGACCAGAAGTTGGTTAGTCTGGACAGTGTAAAGCCAGATTCAAGGTAGCAACGGGTGCGGACGTTCACCCTCAGCGTGCAAACGAGGACAACCTCCCAAAACCCTCGAGCAAGGCTCCCTGCCGTACCCACTGCCAGCTGCCCAGAGCGTAGTCGGGATATGCTTACGACACTGCTCAGATTGGAGAGGATGAACATTGCAGCGTCGCACTCGTCACTGCTGGCGTAGTGCTCACTTGCTCCTGGCGTTCTTTGGGCCTTCACAAAGCTCGTTTACGTTGATTTGTTGTGGTTGAATTGGGACATCGTAGAGTGCTTCTTCTTCAAGGAGCTGGCATCTGCCATCGCAACGCTCTGAAATTCAACATGGCGGGTGGCTCGAAGGCTATGAAACGTTTGGTAAACTATCTTTGGGAGCAGAAAGGAACCTTGACGCTGGTGCCAGCTATCGGAGTTGCGGTGGTAAGCACCCCGGGCGCTGCTGTGCACCTATGCGAATTCGCTGAATGTCTGCATGCAAGGCTGCACTCGATGCCCTGGGTGCTGTGCAGTGATACACTAAAGTCGAAAAGCATTCTTAGCAGCTTGTTTTCGGGTTTGGTGGATAGCATCAGTCGCAGCGAGGAGTTGGTCATAATCCAATCGCTTTGGTCCAGCATCATGGCCGGCGCTGCTTCAATTTTGTATTTGACGTCACCATACAGCAGCTGCGCAGCTCAAAGTGCTCCTGCAGAAGGCATAATCAGGTTACTGCACTCGATTACTACAGTTGCAGTTCGCCGTGATGCCAGACAGACATGATCGGTCATTTGCTCCACTATAATACTCGTTACATGTTTTGTTTAACTGCTTTTGAACCTCATGCTCGGCGATCGAGCAACGTTCCTTGACTTCAGCTGCATACCACCCCCGCCATCTGTACTGCTCGGAACCCATCAGGCCCCGTGCCGCCCCTAATCAACCATCGTAGTACTTCCTTATCACCCATCGTATTGAATTTTATTTTGTCTCGTAGTCGAGGGTGGTCGAGAACCGTGATTTGCTGGAGGACAAGTTTCATGAGACAGCTAGCATCCTGCTGGAGACTCCTATCCGGGACTGGCCTGGTCAGCTACTGTTGCAGGTATGTTTGAGCACGTCTTCATCGTATACAGCCTATCACGGCTATCTGATTTTTGCTTAAATCAACACGAATAATGGATTTACAGTATATCGTCTGCAACACTCACTGTTCCAAGTAGCGCAGACTGGAACAAGAACCTGCAGTGTCTCCGTAGAGTTGGCAGCAGCAGCAACAGCAGCAGTCGTGGTGTCATTTTCCGTGAAACAGGCAGTAGCAGCGAAACAGACAACAGCAGTGACAAGTACGCCGTCTCAGCAGCGGCAGCAGCAACAGCAGCAGTGACGTAAGTCAGCACACGCCTTTTTGTAAACTGCCTCTCAGCTGCTATATCTGCAGACAACAGTAATCCCACCAGTGACCCTCTGTCAAATAGACCGCAGACGCACCTGTTGAATGGCCTACTGGCAGCAGCAGCAGCAGCAGCAGCTCCCTTTTGTAATTGCAATGGGCCCTGCCATAGCGTTCACCGTTGGTAGTCAGTCTCTGTCACGGCGGCACCACCTTCAGCAGCAGCAGCAGCAGAGTGGTCCCAATACCTGCGAGTAACAGTCACATTGGGCAGGCCGCATAGGCTATCAGCTAGCAGTGAAAGATTTAGAGACCTGATTCTGCAAAGGCACCCAAACAGCCATTGATTTATTATTGCACCAGATGATTGAGCATTCTAGCCCCTCATCGATTTACACATTTTCAGCAAGAAAACACCAGGCAAAGCCAAAAGGTGCCTTCCAATAGGGTTTAGGTTTATTCTAGCCCCCCTAGTACCTTTGAGTATCAGGCCCATGGATCTGCCTGCACAGGTTATCAGCTAGCAGTGAATGAGATAGACAGATTCTGCGGATGCCTTTTCACCTCAGTCAAGCCAGGGATACACTGTTGCACAATCAGAGAGAGAGAGAGAGAGAAGTTACAGTGGATAACTCACCATCTAGAATGGTACTCCCCACACCCAATGATCACAATGCCAAGTGTATGAGAGCATCTGAGAGGGTGGCTGTTGCCTCAATTGCTTCTGCAACTTGTTTTTCTGCAATCGGCAGCGGTGTCAGCAGCAGCAGCAGCACCGCAGAGTGCCCCTAGCACCCGTGAATGACAATGGCATTGCTCAGCCAGCATTGGTAATCAGCTAGCAGTGAATGAGATCGACAGATTCTGCAAATGCCTTTGCACCTAAAGAAGCCAGGATACAGAATACATTGTTGCACATTGCTAAATGTTTGCGTTTGAGAAGTAGCTGTTGCCTCAATTGCTGTTGCAACTGCTGCTGCTGAACCCACATCAACAGTGACCCATCCTGCCACTGCTGCTGCTGCTGCTGCTGCTGCTGCTGCTGCCATGTATGTACACCCAACACACAGATTGCGGCGCTGCTGGTGCTGGCAGTTGCTCTCCTGATCTGGTAAGCACAGTGCACACAAAATCCTCCAGGTTGTTTGCTGACCAACCTTTGTTCTGTTGTCGTTGTGCTCCTCTGTCTTTCTACAGTAAGTGTTGTTATATAATTGTTATAACAATGTTATTTGTTATGTCATCTGTTGATCTTGGTCTAGCGTTTATGGCTTGTAAGATCAGTCCTGTGACTGGAGAATATTTGGAGTGTAGCAGCAGCACCACACAGCAGTCAGCAGCATGGCACTGGCGGCAGCAGGGCGATTGATCAACTACTGCCACAAACTGCAGCTCTGCTGGTGCTGGCAGGCGCTGTCCTGATCTGGTAAGCAAGCTGTGTCCATCACGATCCGCCAGCTTTTGCCTTGTTTGTTGTGCTTGTATCGCTCTGGTAACTCAATTAAAATTCTGTAACAACCTGTTTTGTTATGGCCATCATGTTGGACTTGGTCTGTGGTTTACGGTATGTAAAAGCATTCGTGTGAAATGATGATCGGAGTGTGGAGCAGCAGCACACAGCAGTCAGCAGCATGGCGCTGGTGGCAGCAGGGCGATTGATCAACTACTGCCACAAACTGCAGCTCTGCTGGTGCTGGCAGTTGCTGTCCTGATCTGGTAAGCAAAGTATGTTCGCCAAATTCCTCCAGACTTTGCTTTAATTTGCTGCAACTATTCTGTTGAGTGTAGCAGCACCAACAGCGTGGCAGCGGCGGCAGTAGGGCAGTTTCTGCATGTATAGGTATACTGCCACAAACTGCAGCCCTGCTGGTACTGGCAGTTGCTGTCCTGATCTGGTAAGCAGTGTGTTTACCAACATCACAACGTTTATTGCTTGTTTTGTTGTGGTCGCTTGTGGCATCGATGGCAGCAGCAGCAGCAGTGGCAGCAGCAGCGTGTGCGTTCCTGGGATTACTGTTCTGGCTGTGCATTGTGTTTGATGCCCGACGCAAACAGTGTCATGGATATCGATTGTAAAGCACGGCATTCTGATTGTGCAACATGCCTAACATGCAGCAGCAGCGGCGGCAGCGCATTGACAGCAGCAGCAGCAGCGTGTGCGATCATGCACTATTGATTGTGCTAATGTTCTTTGCTGGGGACCTTGATCACAAAGCATGGCTCACTGAGCAATGCGTGTTCACAGCAGCAGCAGCAGCAGCAGCAGGGCGGCCGGCAGCAGCAGCAGTGTGTGATCAGTTGCGTTATCCACACAAGTCCAGGCACCAGCAGCAGCTGCATTGAAACCTCCTTTACCATCCGCAAATATCACAACCCTTGCGCTGCTGCTGCCGCTGCTGCTGCCGCTGCTGCTGCCGCCGCTGCTGCCGCTGCTGCTGCCGCTGCTGCCGCCGCTGCTGCCGCTGCTGCCGCCGCTGCTGCCGCTGCTGCCGCTGCCGCTGCTGCTACTGCTGCTGCTGTGGTTCACGGGTCCAATCGCAAGCAGGCTGCATCACAACCTTGTCAACCATCTGCAAATATCATGACTATTGCGCTGCTGCTGCTGCTGCTGCAGGTACAACCGCAATCAGGCTGCCAAGCCAAAGCCCGTCTATCTGGTTGACTTCGCCATGGCTCACCCCCCTGACACTTGGAGATTGCCCAAGGAGCGATTTGTGCCCGTGAACAGCCTCAACACAGTAAGTTGGGCAAATTTTGGCGTTGCTTATATTTGAGCGACATGTATTTCATCTAGAGACTATTTTGTGCACCCGACCAGGCGACAGCAGCAGCAGCAGTGTGAACTTTGCCATGGCTCAACCCCCTGACACTTGGAGATTGCCCAAGGAGCGATTCGTGCCCGTGAACAGCCTCAACACAGTCAAGTTGGCATTTTCTGTTCTACTTCGATCATATTTTGATTACTCAAACAGCAGGCAGCAGCAGCAGCAGCGCTGTGTTCTACGGTTTGGCGCACCCTCCTGGCACTTAGAAATTGCCTCAGGAGCAATTTCAAGAAATTCGTACCAGTGAACAGCCTCAACACAGTAAGTTGGCAGTCTCAGGCTTCACCATACCTGGCAACGTCTATTCTAGTTAGACCGTCTTGTGTACTGGATATGTAGCAGCAGGACCAGCAGCAGCAGCAGCAGCAGCAGCAGCAGCAGCAGTGTAAAGTCGCCATGGCTCATCCCCCTGACAGTTAGGTGTGCCCAAGGAGCGGTTTGTGCCCGTGAACAGCCTTATAGTAACTTGGAAAACCTGGGGCTTTACATAGCTATTAGCAACGTGTATTTTACTGGTTAGCGTTTGATGTGCTCGACTACGCAGCAGCAGCAGCAGCAGCAGCAGCAGCAGCGGCGCTGTGTTCCATGGTATGGCTCAACCCCCTGACACATGGAGTCTGCCAAACGAGCGACTTGTGCCCGTGAACAGCCTCAACACAGTGAGTTGGCATTGTCTATTCTACTTAGATCATACAACCCTGCCTTTCTAGATTTCCTTGGCAAAATGCTCGAGACGTCTGGCCTTGGCAATGACACCTACACACCCCCTTGGCTTGTTGACGAGCCGATAAATATGGATATCGCACTTTGCTTTGGCTGATTAATAGCACTGAAGATTTGCTGCTGCTGCTGCTGTTGATGCTGTTGTTTGACATGATCCTAGTGCTGCTGCTGCTGCTGCTGCTGTTATGCAGAGATTTATCCCTGCATTTCTAGATCTCCTCGGCAAAATGCTCGAGATGTCTGGCCTTGGCAATGACACCTACACACCCTCTTGGCTGGTTAACGAGCCAATCTATATGGATACTGCACTTTGCTTTGGCTGATCAACAGCACTGGAGATTTGCTGCTGCTGCTGCTGCTGCTGCTGCTGTTGATGCTGTTGTTTGACATGATCCTAGTGCTGCTGCTGCTGCTGCCGTTCTGCAGAGATTCAATCCTGCCTCCCTGGATTTCCTTGGCAAAATGCTTGAGCGGTCCGGCCTTGGCAATGACACCTACACACCCCCTTGGCTGGTTAACGAGCCGATCTGTAT
The DNA here is from genome assembly GCA_002588565.1 of Coelastrella sp. UTEX B 3026. Lineage (NCBI taxonomy): Eukaryota > Viridiplantae > Chlorophyta > Chlorophyceae > Sphaeropleales > Scenedesmaceae > Coelastrella > Coelastrella sp. UTEX B 3026. The sequence continues at coordinate 50,626 of NSMO01000035.1, forward strand.
GGATATCGCACATGCGCGATTGGAGTTTGAGATCGTCTGCTTTGGAGCTGTGCAAGATCTGCTAAACAAAACAGGTACTGCTGACTCAGATTTGATACCAATCTGCCTGATGCAAATGTGCCTGATGCCGGCAGCAGCAGCAGCAGCCTGTATGGATATTGCACATGCATGACTTCTAGATCGTCTGCATTGGAGCCGTGCAAGATCAAAAAACAACAGGTAATGCTGACTCAGATTTGATGCCAATCTGCCTGATGCTTGCAGCAGCAGACTGTGTGATTGTGAACAGCAGTCTATCCAACCCCACAACTTCATTGGCTGCTTGTAACGTCAAACATATAGAGTGGAATCTGATTGCAAACACGGTAATGTGATCCAAACCACCGCTTCTGCTGCTGCTGCTGCTGCTGCTGCCATCAGATGCAGGTATCCAGCCCCGTCAGATTGGCTGCGTGATCGTGAACAGCAGTCTGTTTAACCCCACACCGTCCCTGGCGGCTTGTTTGATCAATTATATAAACCTGGATCTGATTCCAAACATGGTAACATGAATTAAACCACCGCTGCTGCTGCTGCTGCTGCTGCTGCCATCAACTGCAGGTATCCAGCCCCGTCAGATTGGCTGTGTGATCGTGAACATCAGTCTGTTTAACCCCACACCGCCACTGGCTGCTTGTATCGTCAAACATACCGACTTGAAACATGCTGTAAACCACTGCTGCTGCTGCTGCTGCCATCAACTGCAGGTATCCAGCCCCGTCATTGGCTGTGCAATCGTGAACAACAGCCTCTTCAACTGGACACCGTCAATGGATGCTTGTATCATGATCAAAGACTATATAAACCGGAATCTGATTGCAAGCACGGCAACATTATCCAAACCACTGCTGCTGCTGCTGCTGCTGCTGCTGCTGCTGCTGCTGCTGCTGCCATCGGATGTAGGTATCCAGCCCCGTCAGATTGGCTGCGTGATTGTGAACAGCAGTCTGTTCAACCCCACACCGTCACTGGCTGCCTGCATCATGAACCATTTCAAAATGGGGAGCAGGACGATCAACTACAACCTGGGTGGCATGGGGTGCTCAGCATCACTGGTGGCCATCGACCTCGCAAAACAGGTAATGGCTGAATTTTTGAATGATTGAGCTGCACGTAGCGCGTTTAAGAGAGCTCTAGCATAAGTTGAGGGAGAGTAATGTGTGTGTCGGGGCGACTCCACACTCCCTACCGTCCGCTCATGTCCCCGAAGATGTGAGAGGGCTGGTCCCTTGGGGACCCAGATTGTGTGCTTATTGCTTCTCTAAGTTGTTCGATGCGCTGGGAAACCTGTGTGCTTGCTGTGTTTACTTCCTATTGTCGGTGTCTTTACGTAATGGTTTGTTTGTCACTTCCTTGCAGCCCTGTCATGCAAAGGGTAATGGCTCAATAATGCAGTGCTTGTTTATAGTTCTCTTTGTTTGCGATCCATATCATGAACCATTTCAAAATGGGGAGCAGGACGATCAACTACAACCTGGGTGGTATGGGGTGCTCAGCTTCGCTGGTGGCCGTTGACCTCGCAAAACAGGTAATGGCTTGTTTGTCACTTTCATGCAGCCTGATCTCAGCTGTACATGTGTAGGATTGATTACCCAGGATGCACAGAGATCTATTTGTTAAATATGGTGTTTCAGGTTGGGTCTGTGTTCAAAATGTGGTCTGATCTCAGATATGCCAACCCGTTCATCGATTAGTCAGGATGCAGAGAGATCTGATCTGAGGAGTGTGATCTGTATGTCCAAGGTTGGATCTGTGTTCATGATCTAGTCTGATCTCATATATGCAAACCCGTTTTATCGATCAGTCAGGATGCAGAGAGATCTGATCTGAGGAGTGTGATTTGTATGTCCAAGGTTGGATCTGTGTTCGTGATCTAGTCTGATCTCAGATATGCGAGTTTAAACGATCAGTCAGGATGCAGAGCGATCTGATTTGACGAGTATGATCTGTATGTCCAAGGTTGGATCTGTGTCTGTGATCCACTGTGATCTGACTGTTTGAATCGTCGACCAATAGCAGCCAGCTTCTGAATTTAGACTCGGATCGATTGACATGTAGTAGTAGCCTATTTTTGCCCATCTGCTGCTGCCACAACTGCTGCTGCTGCTGCTGCTGCTGCTGTTGTCCCCAGGTGCTTCAAACCCTCCCCGACACGTATGTCCTGGTGGTCTCTCACGAGAACATCACCAACAACTGGTACCCCGGCAACGACAGGAGCATGCTGCTGCCAAACTGCATATTCAGATGCAACGGTGCTGCTATGTTGCTCAGCAACAAGCCAAAGGAGGCAAAGTAAGTGGTTTTACATATACTAATCAAGCTGCTCTGTGCAGTCGCTTGTGTATTATTATATGCTTTGGGCAGTTGTTACTATGTGTGCGGGCAGTCCCGGCGAAGTTTTGAGCTGCAAGGGCGCTGCTGTGCTGCTCAATAACAAGCCAAACAAGTCCTGAAATTGTTCTACAGGGGTTGTTACTCTGTTAGAGTCTAGGTCGCATATAACATCCCAAGCAATGGGGGTTGTATATCTACGCAAGAACCTTGAGGGCAAGCCCTGAGGTCTTGAATCAGTTGGAACCCAAATCTGCTGGCCAGGGTCGTGTGTTTTACTGCTGCTGTTGCTGCCACCGAAGGCGGCCTCGAACAACTGTCCTCGCTGTCTTTCCTGCTGGCCAGGGTTGTGTGTTTTACGACTGCTGCTGCTGCTGCTGCCACAGGCGTGCCAAGTATGAGCTAGCGCACCTTGTTCGCGTGAATCTGGCTGGTCAAGATCGGGCTTACAGATGTGTCTATCAGATGGAGGATGAAAACGGTATGTACTTATGACTTATGTCACTCATACCAATTTTACATGCTTTGTTTACATACTTCATCCTTGTTTATTGCATACTCGGTATTATTTTTTCACGTATAATTGTTGAGACCAACTTCAAATGACTTCTAAGCACTAAGGATGCAAGTAGCAGACCGGGAAACTGATCCGGTTGCACGACTACGCACAACACACATCACAGCACGATTAGCAAACTATTATGCAGTTTGGCTTGTGAGACACGTGTTTTGGTGGTCGCCAGCCAATTTGTGCTACATATGATTCTATGCTACATCATTTGTTATGATGACTGGATTACCAGGCCACCAGAGTCGAAGCCCTATCGTCGGACAGAAACAGCTGCGTCACTTATCAGCGCAGCTAATACATCTCAAATCAAATTAGTACAAGCTGCTCCGTAGGATGTGCTATGGGCGCATTTGTTACATTTATTACATTGTATGTTACGTATAATGTATGATGTGTGTTACATCCTATGTTACATATGATCATGTGGCTGGTCAAGACCGTGCTTACAGATATGTCTACCAGATGGCGGACGTAAACGGTATGGGCTCATTTTTATGATGTTGTCTAGTCTACATGTTGTGGTTCAACATTGTGCTCTGATGCAAGCCGTGCTAGCATCAGGGATGGACATACAATGGGCACAACACTACGCCCAACAGCCGTCTGCAAACAAGTGGGTCAAGATCGGGCTTACAGATGTGTCTATCAGATGGAGGATGAAAACGGTGTGTGCTTATGACTTGTGGGCCACAAACAATCTACATACTGGCCCTTGTTTATCGCATAGTCAAGATGACAATCCGTTGTGTTGCATATGATTTTATGCTTCCTTCTTGCGTCGCTTGTTACTTCAGCAATATCTTATATCATTCATAGTATGGGTTGAACAGATCATGGCTCTGCTACATCTGCTGCCACATTGCTGCCAGTTGTGTATGATTGGTGGTCCCTTTGCAGCAGGGTTGCAGCAGCAGCAAGTGGAGGGTGCTGACCGATGCAGATGCTACTGCTGCTGTTGCTGTTTTTGTTGCTGCAAGTGGTGCCCTCCTGCATCTCATGTCGTGCATGGTTTAGTCAACACTGCTGATCAGCGGCACTGACAGTGTGCTTATGGAGTTAGCAGGGTTCACCCATACCACTCCGCCACGGGACCTGTTTCCGCTACCACTGTCATGAACGATCCCAATAGGGCTTGCCCTGGGAGGTGCTTGCGCAGATATATAACCCCCATCTTGGGATGTTATACTCACGGTGTGCAGGGCACTGCAGCTGGTAATCTGGGGTCTTGGATCCTGTGTGCTGTGTGGCACAAAGCATCCAAGACGGCAGATCACTAGATGCTGAGGTTTCACTTCTTATGACTGCTGCCACTGCTGCCACCACTGCTGCTGCGGTCATATTTAGGTGATATGGGTGACGAGTTGAGCAATCGCCCAGGTCGCACCAGGTCCCCTTCATACGCATGTGGTACTGCTGGACCCTCTGGTGTTGCCAACCAGCAACCTCCTGAAATCGAATATTGCCGCTGCTGCTGCTGCTGCCACTGCTGCCGCTGTTATATACAGGTGATCTGGGTGTCAAGCTCAGCAAAGATCTGACTCAAGTTGCAGCCAGTGCACTACGAAAGAAGCAAGTGCACTACGAAATAACATGGTGCTGCTCGGCCCTCTTGTGTTGCCATTCAGTGAGAAGTTCCTATTGATAAGCAGACATAATCACTGCTGCTGCTGCTGCTGCTGCTGCTACGAACAGGTGATCTGGGTGTCAAGCTCAGCAAAGATCTGACTCAAGTTGCAGCCAGTGCACTACAGAAGAACATGGTGCTACTCGGCCCCCTGGTGTTGCCATTCAGTGAGAAGTTCCTATTCGCGATCAATTTGATCAAGCGCAAGATCGCTGGCAAGGGGAAAGTGCCAAGCTACACTCCGGACTTCTCATTGGCCTTTGACCATATCTGTATCCACAGCGGTAAGTAGTAAACAGTATTATTGTAGGGTATTCTAGTGCATTGCTGTGCATTTTAATGCATTCTGGTTTGCAGTCACCTGAATCAAGCTTTGTGGTTCATCACATTGCATACGCCACGATTGTGTCAAGCTTGAAAGGTTGGCGACGTAGACAACACAATATTGCAATGTGCCAAGCTACATTCCTGACTTCACCCAGGCCTTGGACCATATCTGTTTTCACAGCGGTGAGTGGTCAGATGCATTACGATGTGTTGATTGATCGATTGATTATGCTATCTGCATTTAGGTGCATTGCGGTGCCTCGTGATGTATGATATGCATTGTTGTGCATTGCTGTGCATTGAGGTGCAATGCGAAGCCAGGCAACGCATCTGTCACACTAGCATGCATTGTCGTGCATTGTGATGTATTGTGGCATACTGTGGCATATTGAGGTGCATTGTGGTACATTGTGATGCAATGAGGTGCAGTGCAGAGCATGTGTTGCATGTGCATTGTTGCGCATTGCTGTGCATTCAGGTGCATTGCGATGCAATGCGATGCATCTGTCACACTAGCATGCATTGTGGTGCATCGTGCTGCATTGTGGCATGACGCAATGAGGTGCGGTGCAGAGCATGTGTTGCATGTGCATTGTTGCGCATTGCTGTGCATTCAGGTGCATTGCGATGCAATGCGATGCATCTGTCACACTAGCATGCATTGTGGTGCATCGTGCTGCATTGTGGCATGACGCAATGAGGTGCAGTGCAGAGCATGTGTTGCATGTGCATTGTTGCGCATTGCTGTGTATTGAGGTGCAATGCGAAGCAAGGCAACGCATCTGTCACACTAGCATGCATCGTGACGTGTTGTGGTGCATTGTGGCATGACGCAATGAGGTGCAGTGCAGAGCATGTGTTGTATGTGCAGTGAGGTGATGTGGAGTGAGGTGCGTTGTGGTGCATTGAGGTGCAATGTGGTGCATTGCAATGTGGTCGTGCTGTGATCGATGGCATGCAGAAGCACGTAGCTCAGTTGATCAAACCACCACGCCAAGCAGGGCAGGCTCATACCTCTCCTGCTGCTGCTGCTGCTGCCTCTGTACCGATGATACTTGTGCCGATGAGCTTGATCGCTCACCACAGATCCAGAGGTGAATTTTCTCGTTGTGAAAGTGTATCTTCTCATTGCGAAAGTGTATCTCTGCCTGTTTTTGCAGGTGGTCGTGCTGTGATTGATGGCAGAAGCACTTAGCCCTAATTGATCAATCCATCGAGCCCAGCAGGGCAGGCTCATACCTCTCCTGTTGCTGCTGCTGCTGCCTCTGTACGGATGACACTTATGCGATCAGCTTGATTGCTCACCACAGATCCAGAGAGGAATTTTCTCGTTGCGAAAGTGTATCTTCTCATTGCGAAAGTGTGTCTCTGCCTGTACTCGCAGGTGGTCGTGCTGTGGTTGATGGCATGCAGGAACACGTAGCTCTAATCGATCAAACCACCACGCCAAGCAGGGCAGGCTCGTACCACTCCTGTTGCTGCTGCTGCTGCCTCTGTACCGATGATACTTGTGCGATCAGCTTGATCGCTCACCACAGATCCAGAGGTTCTCATTGCGAAACTGTATCTGCTCATTGCGAAAGTGTATCTCTGCCTGTTCTTGCAGGTGGTCGTGCTGTGGTTGATGGCATGCACCAGCACTTAGCTCTAGTTGATCAAACCACCACGCCCCAGCAGGGCAGGCTCATACCTCTCCTGCTGCTGCTGCTGCTGCTGCCTCTGCACGGATGATACTTGTGCCGATGAGCTTGATTGCTCGCAACAGATTCCTCATTGCAAAACTGTATCTCTGCCTGTACTTGCAGGCGGTCGTGCTGTGATCGATGGCATGCAGAAGCACGTAGCTCTAATCGATCAAACCACCACGCCCAGCAGGGCAGGCTCATACCTCTCCTGTTGCTGCTGCTGCTGCTGCTGCCTCTGTACGGATGATACTTGTGCCGATGAGCTTGATTGCTCGCAACAGATTCCTCATTGCAAAACTGTATCTCTGCCTGTACTTGCAGGCGGTCGTGCTGTGATCGATGGCATGCAGAAGCACGTAGCTCTAATCGATCAAACCACCACGCCCAGCAGGGCAGGCTCATACCTCTCCTGTTGCTGCTGCTGCTGCTGCCTCTGTACGGATGATATACTTATGCGATCAGCTTGATTGCTCACAACAGATTCCTTGTTGCAACAGTGTGTCTCTCCCTCCACTTGCAGGTGGTCGTGCTGTGATTGATGGCATGCAGAAGCACTTGGCCCTGAGTGATCAATCCATTGAGCCAAGCCGGGCAGGCCTGTATCGCTGGGGAAATGTCAGCAGCGCAAGCGTATGGTGAGTGCATTGTGATCATTCGTCCAATCGTATGCCATAATAAATAACAGGGCTGTATGTTTTAGATGCACCATCCTTTTACGTGTATTCTCGGCTTCCAATAGTTGCGTGGGCGGTATAGTTTTGCTGGTAGGTGCGCCTTAGGTGGGTCTAATTTTACAAACGCAGTATGCACGGTGTTGCATGGGAATTAGATGATTACAGAAGGCCGCAGGGCAGGCCTGTATCGCTGGGGAAACGCCAGCAGCGCAAGTGTGTGGTAAGTGCTTTGTCCTTTATCTGCTCATTCATGTGCTTTCCTTTGGCTTTCCTAGATGACAGGGCCTGTCTGCATTCAGGTGCACCATCCTTTCGGCTTCCTATATTCTTCCGAATATGTGTGGGTGTGTTTAGCTTTGCTGGCAGGCGTGCCTTAGTTCTGTCTGATTCAAAATAACGCCGTATGCATGGTGTTAGAAAACAAGAATCAATCACGGGAGCCAGCTCGCCAGGCATAGCTAGCTGCATCATGCATAGTATAGGTGGGGAAATGTCAGCAGCGCAAGCATATGGTGATTGCATTGTGATCTATTTGCTCATTCATGTGCTTTCCTACGCTTCCCTAGATGCCAGAGGCTGTCTGTTTCAGGTGCATTGTCCTTTCGGCTCCCTCCATTTATTTGAAATATGTGTGGGTGTGTGTAGCTTTGCTGGCAGGTGTACTTCATGTCAGTTCAAATTCAAACAGGGGTGACAGATGTTCAAAATTCTGGTCCAAAAACAATATGAATATCTAGCTCCACCTCTTCTGTTTACTACCCTGTCTGCCAGCAAATTGACCTGATGAATGGCTGAGAACTTGCTGCTGCTGCTGCTGCTGTAGGTACGTGCTGTCTTACATCGAGACCTACAAGGGAGTGAAGCAGAGTGAGAAGGTGTGGCAGTTGAGCTTTGGCAGCGGATTCAAGTGCAACAGCGCCGTCTGGGTCGCCAGGAAAACATTCAAGGTGTGTTCTGTGGCGGATGACATGATACTACCATATCTCCCCTGGTAGATTATTTATCATTTTCAGAGTATGAGCGTTTTTGGCCAGCCAGATAGGCTTGCCAAGCTACGCGATAGGCAAATTTGGCAGTTGAGCTTCGGCAATGAACTTACGTGCAACAGCTGCCTGGGTGGCACTGTCTGGGTGGCAAGGAAGAGGGGGTAGGTGTGTCACACACCTCAGTGATGTGGCAGAGCTGTTTCCAAATTGCTTGCACAACTATTTCATGCCTTTATACGCTTGACCGTAAGATTACTCAGCTAGCTTGCCAGGCACGGGAAGCTGCATTTGCGTGTTGGGAAAAGATGTGCAGGTGTGGCAGTTGAGCTTTGGCAGCGGGTTCAAGTGCAACAATGCCGTCTGGGTCGCCAGGAAGTCCTTCAAAGTGTGTGGTGTGGCAGATTTCCTGTTACCCAGATGATGTATTCTCTGAAACTTGTGTGTCAGCCGCATTTTGTGTCATTCTTGGGATATGAACTTTTTTTGGCCAGCCAGATAGACATGCCAAGCTGCACTTGTGCATTGACGCGTGTGGCAGATGTGGCAATTGAGCTTTGGCAGCAGGTTTATGTGCAACAGCGCAGTCTGGGTTGCCAGGAAGACATTCAAGGTGTGTGGTGTGGCAGATTGCCTGCTACCCAGTTGATGTATTAATGTGAAACGTTTCTGTCCTCCTTGGGCATTTTGTGTCATTCTTGGGATATGAACTTTTTTTGGCCAGCCAGATAGGCATGCCAAGCTGCTTATGTGCATTGGTGCTGTGAATAAATGAATGAATGAGCTCCGCATAGCGCTTTCAAGAGAGGCTAGCGGGAGGGTAATGTGTGTGTCGGGGCAACTTCACATTCCCTACCTTTTGGTGCTTTGAAGAGAACACACTGTACGCATGCTCATACTTTGTTCTAAGAACAGATTCCTTAGTAGTCGGGAGGAGCACTTCATGCATTTGTGCAATTGTGCAAGAGTGCAGCAGTGGATCCCAGTAGCAACAGCTTTGTCTGGGTTGCACAAGGAGACTTGCTGCTTACATTGCTAATCAAGGTGTGTGTTTGGCGATTTTACTTTGCAAATAGATTTTGAACTCTTTCATGCAATGGGTGTTGCGCTGTAGTGCACATGCTCCTATGCTGGTTGCATTCTGCCGGCTGCATTTCCGCACTTACAGAAGAAGAAGAAGAAGAAGAAGAAGAAGAAGAAGACAGGACGGTCATTCCTGTTGGACTGGTTTTGAGCCCGCTAAGATGTGGGAGGACCTCAATGCACTCACTGCCACTCTAGGATGCCACCAACACACTGGATCACACCTTGGAACATGGAATGCATGCAGTTCACTGCAATGCACGACAATGCACGACAATGCACCGCTATGCACGAGGCTTCTATGCTGATTGCATTCTGCCGTCTGTTTTTCTGCATCTGCAGGACGCTCACTCCTGCTGAAATGGTTTTGAGCCCGCTAAGATGTGGGAGCAACTGATTGCACTCACTGCCACTCTAGGATGCCACCAACACACTGGATCACACCTTGGAACATGTAATGCATGCAGTTCCTGCAATGCACGACAATGCACCGCAATGCATCACAATGCACGAGGCTTCTATGCTGATTGCATTCTGCCGTCTGTTCTTCCGCATTTGCAGGACGCTCACTCCTGCTGGAATGTCATCTAGAACCTGCTGAGATGTGGGAGGACCTCAATGCACTCACTGAGTCTCTAGGATACCACCAACACACTGGTGGTATCACACCTTGGAACATGAAATGCATGCAGTTCACTGCAATGCACGACAATGCACGACAATGCACCGCAATGCATCGCATGAGGCCTCTATGCTGATTGCATTCTGCCGTTGGTTTTTCCGCATTTGCAGGACGCTCATTCCTGCTGGAATGGTTTTGAGCCCGCTAAGATGTGGGAGGACCTCAATGCACTCACTGCCACTCTAGGATACCACCAACACACTGGATCACACCTTGTAACATGTAATGCATGCAGTTCACTGCAATGCACGACAATGCACGACAATGCACCGCAATGCATCGCATGAGGCCTCTATGCTGATTGCATTCTGCCGTCGGTTTTTCCGCATTTGCAGGACGCTCATTCCTGCTGGAATGGTTTTGAGCCCGCTAAGATGTGGGAGGACCTCAATGCACTCACTGCCACTCTAGGATACCACCAACACACTGGATCACACCTTGTAACATGTAATGCATGCAGTTCACTGCAATGCCCGACAATGCACGACAATGCATCGCAATGCATGAGGCTTCTATGCTGATTGCATTCTGCCGTCTGTTTTATCCGCATTTGCAGGACGCTCACTCCTGCTGGAATGGCATCTAGAACCTGCTGAGATGTGGGAGGACCTCAATGCACTCACTGAGCCCATAGCAGATCACAAAAACACGCAAGGTTGCACCACATTACCTGAGAAACCTGGGGATGCATGCAATTTATTGCAATGCACAACCATGCACTGCAATGCACAAGGGTACTAAGCTGACTGCATTGGGCTGCTGCGTTTCTGCACTTACAGGACGCTCACTCTTGCTGGAATGTCATCTAGAACCCTGCTGAGATGTGGGAGAACCTCAATGCACTCACTGAGTCTCTAGGACATCATTACACACCAAATTGCACCTGACAACTTGAGAATGCACGACATTGCACTGCAATGCACTGCCATACACGAGGCTCCTGTGCTGATTGCATTCTGCCGGCTGAGTTTCCGCACATACAGGGTGCTCACTCCTGCTGGAATGGTCTTGAGCCAGCTAGAATGTGGGAGGAACTGAGTGCACTCACTGGGTCTCACCAATGCACCAAATGGCACCACAACCTGAGAATGCACTGCAATGCACAAGGGTACTAAGCTGGTTGCATTATGCTGGCGTGTGTCCCGCTCTTGCAGGACGCTCACTCCTGCTGGAATGGCATCTAGAACCTTCTGAGATGTGGGAGGACCTCAATGCACTCACTGAGACTCTAGCAGATCACCAAAACACACAAAGTTGCACCACAGAACCTGAGAAATCTGGGAATGCATGCATTGTACTGCACGGCAATGCACAAGGCTTCCATGTTGATTGCATTCTGCCGTCTGTTTTTCCGCATTTGCAGGACACTCATTCCTGCTGGAATGGTTTTGAGCCCGCTAAGATGTGGGAGGACCTCAAGGCACTCACTGAGACACTTGCTGCTGAGAAAGCAGCCAAGGCGGCAGCAGCTGCTGCTGAGGGGAGGTCAACACCCGTGGATGAGCATTAAACAGCCACAGATCCAGGGGGGGGATTGTACGTGATGGAGGGTAACGGGTCCAAGTAACTGCCGCAGCAGCAGCAGCAGCGGTCAAAAGGATGTACAAGTCAGACTGTTAGCGCTATTGTCGTCTGTGTGGCAGCAGCCGCTGCTGAGGGCGGGACTACACCCGTTGAAGAGCATTAAACAGCTAAACACCCCAAAGCATGTTGAAGGAATGTGCCGGATGGGGGGGGGGGGTTTATGGGGTAAGGGGTACTTTGACTGCTGCTCAAACTTTGGCTGCTTGCTTAGGGCTGGGGGCTTCCGTTGAACAGCAGCAGCAGCGGCGGCAGCAGCGGCGGCAGCAGTCGAAAATGGAAGGTGACCAGGTTGGCAAACAGCAGCAGCACAGCAGCGCCGTGATACCGCCTGAGGGCTGGGCAGACCGGGTAAGACCAGCAGTTACACAACAGGAGCAGCAGCAGCAGCAGCGATGAGAAGGAGATTGTAGGAGTTATGAACCAGTGTGCTGCTGGCCTCAGTGGGTGCTCGGAAGGCAGCAGGGGGAAGCAGCAGGGACAGGAATGGATTGTGGTGTTCAGTTCTCGGGGAGGGGTGGGGTGGGGCGGTGGGAGATAGCCAATTCAGGCGGTGGGAAGGGGGGCAATGCTGTCGGTGTTGAGACAGTTGCATGTAGCCGCTGAGATGCAGCACAGGCCTTGGAATGGAGAGTTGTCTTTGACTTTGGCATGAATATGCATACCACAGGAGCTGTTGCTAGCCCATCTGACTAGTTGCATGGCTCAGTCACACTCACAAGCATGCTGGAAAGTGTTTGAAGTTTCAAAGTGTCTGAAGTTTCAGAGGGGGGGGGGGGTTGCTGTGTCCAGTTGCAAGTGACCGAGTCCAGTTGTCCTTGTGCGCTGAGCTGTCCGTGATAGCATGAGGACAGCACAAATTGGGTGTTGTAAGTTGTGTGTTAAAAGTTGCCTATTGGTTGGATTTTTATGGCCAACTACGTTGAAGGCGCATTGGCATACATTGTTGGGCATGCAAACCACAGTTGAAGGTATGATTATGTGTGATCCGCTACGCTGCAGAACAGATATCCCATTCGAGCAGTTGGAGGATGGCTAACCTGGGAGCTGCGGCGCCTTGGTACTCGCCTGGTATTCTGCTTTTGTGGTTGAGACTGCTTCTGGGTGTTGACTTGTTTTTGTAAGGTACCACAAACATAACGGGGTGTTTCCTGCTGAACATGTGTGGCTCGACTTGATCCTGAGTCAGGCACAGTACGTGTAGGGATATGGGCAGTCGTGTGTGAGCAAAATGAAAACTTAGACTTTCATATGTTACATGTTACATGCCACGTGTTACACTCCCAAAGAGCAGCATGAGTTTGAGATACAAATCTTCTTGGAGTTTCATGCTGTTTAATCTGTCACAGGTTTGTCACAGATCTGGTCACAGATTCAATAGAGGGTCCCTGGTATGGTACTGGTAACAGCAGATATCAACAGAAGTGAAAACTGCGTAAGAGCTCTTCAGGTTGGTGCTGGGGGCTGCGACTGCAGGTGATTGCTACAGGGGGCTGCTACCAGTTGGATGCAAAGGCTGGTATCGGGTTGTGTCTGTATGTGTGTGCCTCTGTCTGTGTTGTTGGGGGGGAAGTGGGGGGGGGACGGGGTCGACCTTTTGTGTGACCGCTGATACACTGGGAATGCGACTCGGCTGTTATGATTGCAGCACTGCAGTCTCTGATATGTTACGTGTATGAGCAGCTCTTGAGGTGGGGGCTGCGACTGCTGGTGATTGCTACAGGGAACTGCTTCTAGTTGGATGCAAAGGCTGGTATTAAGGTGTGTCTGTGTGTGTGTCTCTGTGTGTGTGTGTGTGGGGGGGGGGGGGGGGGGTTCAGCGTTTTGTGCGACGTTGATACATTGCAAGTGGGACTTAAAAGCCATTATACATGCAGCACTGCAGCACAGCCAAGCACTATGCAGCAGACATGGATTACTTACTGATTTACTGCGTGCGTTGGGTCTATGAGCGTTTGTTGCTGGTTGGGCATGACTCCGACAACACGGTTCAGTCTGCAAAATTGGCTGAGCCAGGATGTACGCTTGCAGCGCTGCATCACCAGTAGGCTATGCCACAGATATGATATGGGGTATGGGGCGATTTCTCTGTGCTGCATCTGGCTTGCATTGAGTCCGTTGGCACGGTGCCTGCGCATTTGCCACAAGGTATACGCTTGACCGTAAGAGATACTTGCAGCGCTGTAACATCAGCTGACTGTGCCATGCTGCAGGTATCATGGGTTGTGAGGGATCTTAGTCCTCCTCTGTGTGTCTAACAGCAGCAGTGATCCAGTAAGCTGCTGTGCTACCGTAGTCACATACACAACACCTGCAGAAATGCAGATGTATCCTGCATATATTTGATCAAGCATGCGGTTGGGTTGTATGGTGGTGGTGCTTTGAGGCCTCCAAAAAGATGGCTCACTTTATACTGCAGTACATGCACGTGCATGTGGTTGCAGCCGTATGCAGCAGCCGCGCAATGTATGTGTCATGGTGGTGCTTAGCAGTGGGCGTTGCTATCACCAACATAAGGATAATCACTGATGGTTGAACCAGGCACTTCTTTACTGCGATCTGACAGATGTGTAATGCATTCAGCCTTCGGTGCTTTGTGAGGTGTTCTCATTGGTGGAGACATGCCTTTGTTTGACTATCTGTTGCACCTTGTTGTGTTGGTTTATGGCAACACGCCAAGCCATCACAGGGTGTGGGGCGGAGTACCCCTCTACACGGTCAGTCGACACAGCAGCAACTCAGCTGGCTACTTTGTGTGGAATTTGGGCACACCAGCGGTTACTGGCTGCATTTGTTGCCTGCATCTGAAGCACTTGGCATTGCCGGCTGAACTGCATGCTGCCTGTTTATATGCGCGTAGTTGATGATGTGTCTACACATTTGTAGATGTCTACACGCCACAAGTGACAGGGAAGACTGTTGTGCAATCGGTCTGTATCGGACGAGCCTCAGGGCTTTTTGGACAGAATGGCCTCTGGTGCTATGGACTCCGGGAGGAGATGTTATATGGTGGTATTGATATGTAGGTGATTCTGAGATGCAGACTGTTCTATGTACATGACTTGGGAAGGCTGCAGGATTATTGTGGTTAAAGGGGTTGATTTGGGTTCTGATACGTGCTAGGCAGCAATCTGTAACGGTATGTGCTAGTAGCACTAGGACTAGTAGTCCGAATAGTCCCGGACCCAGTGGGCCTGATATGCATACTATGGCAGTGCCAGCAGGGCAGTTGTGTTGTTGTCTTGAGTTGCTTGCCAAGTGTGGGGTGATAAGGCGGGAGGTGGGGGGTGCACCCCGACGTGGGGGTAAACTGAACCAAACAATAATTGCTCAATCGCCATGGCAACTGTTTGCTGGGGCCTGCCACCCCTGGTATGAGCTGCTTAAGTTCCGATGCCCTGATTTTCACCTGTGAGTAAGCAAAGCAGCAGAGCTAGCAAATCATAGGGCCAGGAGAGTGGCAGCCCAACGTGCTACCGGTAACTCTGTCTGCTGCTCTTGTGTGAGGGGGATGTGATAAATTATAGAAGTTGACGCACAGTTGTATGGAGTTATGAACGTCCCACTGTTGCAATCATACAGTGGCTCCTGTGCAGGCATGTTCAAACCGTTTGATACACGGTGTATCTTGAGAAGTGATAAGCAGGGTGTACAGGGTCGAGTCATGTCCGGCAGTTTGCCACCCGTCGGCAGATTGACTTGTCTGCTTCTGAACGGCTTGTCTGTAAGCGGTAACCTGCGAGACTAGTTAACGGCTGCCCGTTGAGGCTCCCAACAGCTCCGCCGTACCTGCTTTACATATGCACCTATGCTACATAACAGAAAGTAAAACTTCTACATATGCACCTACACTTCGACACACCGTCTGTCCGCAGCAGCACAGGGCCCGTCGGCGAAAAAGCTCTGCGTGTGACTTGACATCGCAGACTCACCTCCTTGCCGTTCTCGAGCGCGGTCAATTACTATATGCGGTATCGCCGGTACGTCGAGGTACCGGAGTTGTCGTCTGGACAGCACTGACGGAGCGGCCGCAGTACTAGTTCCAGGACAACTGTACAGTTGTACATGTGTGCGAGGGCTAAGAACACACATATGCCTAGCCAGCAACAACGACCCTTAGAGAGCGCATCAGTGGGCATTTGAAAGCATGGCTGCATGTTCGGTCCCACGGGCGGCCCAGCCTGGGCCGGAATAGATCTCACCCGCTGACCGGACCAGTTGGAAAGCGCACCAAAACAGGCCACAAAAATATATTAATTTGTATACCCTCACAAGAAAATCGAAGACCATATTAGGCGGCGCGGTTAGGTTGTAAGGGTTCTTGATTTGAATTGTTTGACTGCAGCCGCTCGTTGCGTCTATAAGTGCACGCGCCGCAGACCCACAACACCAACACTCATCACACATGTAGTCCAGTGTACAGCACTCCCGACACCGGCGACTATTGCAATTAGCACGGCGTGACAAACATTCTCGCTCTACGCCTTCCATTCCCGTAGGTGCGTAAAGGCCAAGGGACGAGGCGTAAAAATATGTGCTACCAGGCGTGGCGCTCTCGTGCATGCCGGCGGAATTGGGGGAACAGCCTGTGATGTGCACACTGTACTGGTGGTCATCCGTTGGCACCGCGTAAGAGTTCACAACGAAAGTGGCTTCACAACGTACTCACTCCTATCTGTGCAGACTCGCGGCTCATGGCGTGCCTCCGCGTGGGCTCCGGCATTGTTCTGGCGCTGTGCTTCGCATCGTGGGTCATCGCACTCGGGGGCCTCGGCGCTGTCAACTGGTAGGCGTCAGCAATTTCTGTCATATCTTCCTGCGTTCTCATGTAGCATCTATGCGGATACGGGATGCTCAAGCGTGTGCTTCCTCAGTGTGTAACTAACTAGCCCTGCAGCAGGCTTGAAGCCCCTTACAGCAGCCAATACTCGTGGCACTCCGGTGTACTAGCCAATCAGCCGTTGCAGGAACCTCATATATTCAGCAAATTCAGCAGTTGATGCTACGCTCCTGAAGTCGCACTGTGCTGCATGCAGGTTGGTCTGCTCTGATTATGACAAGACTGTTCAAGACATTGTGGCCGAGTACCAGGCAAACTACCCTGACGCGCAGACAGCAGACCCAGCCCTGCTGTATGCCAAGCTCAACATCCCAACAGCAGCTGAAGATGTAGCGCTCTGTGCTCGCTCATGGAGATGGGAGTGGTTCTGTTTATTCTTCCAGTTTGCCGGCGTCGCTTCAGCTTTGGTCATCAGCATGATGCCCACACGCCTCAACAGGTCTCGCTACCCGCTTGCCAACATATTCACCATTGCAACAACAATCATCATGGTGAGTACCAAGCTAGCTTGGTAGCGCTGCAGCCTGCTTGTGGCCTCATAGTGCATGGCACTGCTGAGCTTCTAGCACTTATTCTGCAGCAAGGTCGGTGCAGGAACTTGCAACTGGCATCATGATACCATACAGCCGCAATAATGTTGAGTACAGCAGCATGATGACCTGGCAGGAACTAGTTGTGCTGACCTGTTTATCCCGACTCATGTTGCTGCCAGTATTTTGATTAGTCGAGCGCTTGTTGTAAGGCTGAAGCTGCAGTGACCTGTCTCATCTTGCTGTGCTCATTGTCCAAGTGCTTATGAAGTGCAAGCATATGCTGCTGCTGTTCCTGCAGGTTGCTGTGAATGAGAACATCACTGATGTATGGTTCTTCTGGGACTCTCACAAGATGTTCAGCGAGTGGACTGGAGTGTTGAAGCAGTTGTACCTCAGCTCTGCTGCTCTGGTTGCTGGCTGGGTGAGTGTTCCTGCATGGCTGTGAGACCAGTGGTCCTCCAAGGTTTGTCTTATTGAAGTGCTGGCGATACTGCTGATGTTGACAGGTGGACAGGCGAATACGGTCAGTCGATGCAACTCCTCGGCTTGCTGCAGCATCTGCTGGCAGAATATCAGATGAGGCAGCACTACTGCGACACAGTCACCAGGTCAATGGACAGCAAAATGCACTGCTGGACAGTCTCTTACAAACCATGACATGCTCTGACTTGTCTGACCGGCTTGATATCTCTGCAGATCCTGGTGATCTTCTTCAACTTGGTGTGGATTGGCTTCACTGGCGACCAAGAGACTCAGCGGGCTGAACCCGACAAGCAGAAGCCCGTGACTCAGGCCTGATGGATGAGGTGGTCGAGTGCTCGCTGCAAGGCCACTGGGTCAGCGTAAACTAGCTGAGAGCATAGAGAGGGGAAGCAGATCGCAGATGTCTCACATTGATACATGGATGGGTACTGTTGAAGTATTTTAGCTGCAGCCCCCTGCTGCTATGGTTGATTTCTTCCTCCCAACAAGAACTGCTTGTGATCGCTGGGTGTTCAAGTTCAGCCTTATGGCCTCCACGGCTGCTGTTTCTGGGTTGCGAGCAGTGGTTTGTGTGGTTATGCTGCCTGTGTGCCAGGTCACGTCTGTCATGGTTCATGCTGAATGGGTGGCATCCCTGGCCTTCCCTTGAAATAATACTGTCCACACTGATAGAACATGCAGTAACGTGGCATCATACTACCAGTGTGCACAATGCTGGTGAACGAACAGCAATATAATTCATACTTCCTGTCCCATGCAGCTGCATAATATTGCAGATCTCGCAATATTCCACATTCATGCTTTTTTGCTGCTTAGCGTGATACTGTTTGGTAACAACTGTGTGCAGCGACAAGGATATGGCCTGGACACCAGTTCACTGGTAGTGCTACTGCTGTGTGCGGTTGCCATACTGCCCTGCAAAGAGCATTACTGCTCTGCAATGGTACCTCTGAGGAGCCCTGCAGGTCACGTCGTGTGACACAAGCACCATCCTGTGTTGATTTCCGAGTGGAGCACCTCATTACGTAATTGAGGTTGAATAAAAGTAGCAGTTGGTGCAGTTGACGTTCCGCGGAAGCTGCTGTGCCTATTCTAGCACCAGCTGCAGCCTTGAGTTGCTGTGCTTCTGTATGCTTGCATGCCTGCTGGCCTGCCTGTGCGAGTTTGCTCACATAGCCGCTGAGCATTCCTGCCAGGTCAGTTACCTGGTATAGGTCCTGGAGCAGAGAAATCAGGCAAGCACTCGTGCCCAACCCCGATCACCTCATAGTCATTTTGATAGCAGTCCACTCCGCGTTCACCGCTGCAGGCAGCTTCCTTTGTGCAAGTCAACAGCGCACTCATGGGGCCCCGAGTTCAGGCGCCATAGGCTATGTTCAGGGGCACAATGCTCATGAATGCATACATTATATGCTTCTGTACTATACATACGCACCCAATATGCTTATGTTCTTGCTTGGCGAGCAGACTGGCGCTAGACAGGCGACGGGATCTTGTACCGGATTGTACGGGAAAACAATTCGCGCCTTTTCCCACGACAGGTGCCCGTCATCGGTGCTTGCGAGCTGTCAGCTATGGAAACCTTGGCAAGCAAGACAGATACAGCATCAAGCTGTAACAAGCTTAGGGATGACAATATTGCTGGTATCGGGGGCTTGAACATTCACTAGAACTCTCCAGACGCGCTTTTTGATCACTTGAGTATGTATGACTCCTGTTGCGGCTTCTTGAAGTGGTCCGTGGGGACCGAGCGCGTACAGGACCGTGCACTTGGTAAATGGCACGCTGGATTCCGTGCTGTGGGCTTTCAAACGTCGTTGTACATGCACATAATTCAGAAGATTCTGATACACACAAGGAAGGGACGATAGTGCAGCCAGCCTTGCACAAAGCTGTTGTTCATGTGCCAAGCAAGGCAGAGAAGCATGTGGCTTTTGAAGTGGCTCCCACAGAACCAGCTGGTGAGCTTTGACTGGCACTAACGTCACCGTGCTGTATGCAGCCTTCGAAGCCGTCCGTATGGCACGTGCCATCTTGTAAGCAGGGTTACATGCAGATGCAGCAGCAGACGCTTCAGCAGCGTTGTCAAAGCAGCTTGCAGCGGCCCTCAAGCACCATGCGGATATGCGAGTTACGATTGGCACGGACGGGCAGAGCGTGCAGTCGGCAGGATACAGTTGGAGCAGCAATCTGCCATCGGCACCTATCAGCCCAGCTGTGCAGGACGAGGACCTCATACAGAAGGCACAAGTGCATGAAGCAACAGGTTAGTAGATCGCTGGCGTGAATAAGCTGGAAAAAACAGGCGAGAAGCCACCGGGCAGTTGCGATATGGCAGATTGTGGATTGAATGCTCCTGCAGATATGCTGATGCATGCTCATGGCTTTGCAGCTCAGCATTGCTACAGCAGTAGCTTCACTCCTGCGCTCATCAGTTGGGCAGCATCAGGGTTTGCCTTTACGCTCAGCTCACAGCACGTGTGCGCAGCTACAAGGTGAATCACCAGCGTTAGAGCCATTAAGGTTTGCGTCTAGTGTGGTGGGGCCACGACCAGCAGCAGTCGCATGGCGCAGCTGCAGGCTCGCAAGCACGTATGCCTTGACCCCTCCTGCCTGCATTGCCATCATACTTGCGCCATCGGCTTCATGCTTCACAGCGTCCTGCACGCTCTCGCCGCCTGTCCTGCAGAGTCTGATGGCCAGCTACCCTTAGTATCCAGCATATCGCTGGAGCTAGCCTTCGCAAAGGCAGCACAAGCCATAGCAGTAGTACGCGTGTTACATGAGCCACTGCATAAACGTACCAGCAGCACAGGCAGTGTCCAGTTTGACTCAGGGACTGGTGAACAGCAAGCATTCAGCAGAGTGCACAGTGTGCGGGTGGCGAGGGTGTCGTTGCGACACAGTGATGAAGGGGACCTCATGCTAGAGCTGTCTGCAGGTTGGTTCGACTGCTGGTTGTCGTGTGTCTCGTTGGTGTCATTGTGGTTCCTAAGCACATGGAAGCAGCAGCGTGTTTATCCAAAATGGGTTGCTGTCAGTGCAAAGCACCAGCAACCACCGCAGCGCAAGCAGCAGCAGCACAACCGTCATAGCATAGCTGAGCTGTTATATCATGGCTCAGCAGTCTGTGCTCCTGCTTTGAGGAGTAACCACAGGTCCTTTGTGCTGGACCATGACATCACATGCATCTGAACAAAGGAAGCACAGGCACCTGTAGTGACAAACCCATAAATGCTTCAGGCGACATGGGCGCACAGGGCGCCGGCAGCCCTAGCAGGATGCGCTGTCCATGCTGTGACATCTGTGTCTTGCTACTGCTGTCCTGCAGACAACCTACCCAATTCAGAGCAGCAACAAACAGCAGCGCCGCCAGCGATTGCAGCTAAACTGGAGCCAGTATACCTCAACAAAAGTTTGAAGCAGATGCTAGATGCACGAGACCACGATGAGTACACATTCACAATGGATAAGCAGCTCAGCAGGAACCCCATGCTGGCGATGCTCTTTGAAAACTGCGTGCAGCGGTTGCTGACGGGCAAGGTTACCAGCGTGCGGCAATATACACCACTGTTCAGCAGCCCAACAAGTGTGCATCCATCACAACATGCCACATTTATCAACCTACAGGTGGGCCAGGCATCATGAGAAGTTGCCATGTCGTTCCGGCTATTCTTGATTATACAACGCGGGTTGATTTTAGCCCTTGTAAAGTGCTTACCAGCATCACAAGCGAGCTTCTGAACGGCTTTTTGTGACAGAGACAGGCTGGGTATGTGTGTGTGTATGTGTGCAGAACAAGACGTGTATGTATCAAGGCACAAATGGTAGCACTGTTCCTGCGCTCTTCCTGAGGTCCACTGCGCCCAGCAGTCGGCGTTCTGGGGCCCGTAGCCTGTCTGCCGTTCTACTCAGGTGCCAATGTGCACGTGTACCTGAATAGCCGCTGACAATGCTTAATCTACTGTCTGAATCTGCTGTTTGAATGTGCACAGAGCAACACACGTATGTATCAAGACACAGCTGGCGACACAGGTCCTCTTTTTTTGGTGCAATGCACCCAGCAGTTACCCCCTTCTGAGACCCGCACGTGTTCAACTTCTCCTATTCAGCATTATACCCGCCAGTCGAGTAGCATCTGACACTATTGTCTTTGCTGTTGTGTGTGTGCAGATCAACACGTGCATGTATCAAGACACAGATGGCAGCACTGGTCCTGCTCTTTTTCTGTGGTACAACGCCCCCAGCAGTCAGTTTGACTTGACGTCACAACTGAAGCGTAACTACATGGCGCTGGCATCTGTCCCCAGCATGGTGTCAGTGATTGCTATGGATGGGAGAGTACTACAGCAAAACAGTAAGTGATGGGCTGTCCTCAGATGCTGAGCTGCTCGGAAACCGCTACTAGCGTAGTGTGCAGCAGTGGTTTGCTGTTTCGTGTCGCTGTGGTGTCTGCTGGTGTCTCTGAATCCTGCCTTGTGGTCGTGCATAGTATTTAGGAGTTTCGGCTCGCATACTGCAACAGGATTTGGTTGTTTGATTGGTCCAATTTACATGAGCGTTCCACCGTTCTGACTGCCTCTACCTGCCTCTTTCTTGTCCCTGCCAGGCAGCTCGGTTGCGTACATGGGTTTCGCCATGGGCAGCAACGTTGACGGCACACATCTCGGAGACCCCGCACACACACTGCAGCGCCTATTCGTGCTGGACCCCTGCACGTTGGATGAAATGTTGCAAGCCCTCAATGATGGCAAAACATGGCAGGGCCAGCTGCGTATGCCACAGCAGCTTGACCTAGCTGAGCCATATGAGCCGCCGCAGCCAGAAACGCTACTCTGGGACGACCCAGAGGACTGCATAGACTCAGACGAAGCAGCAGCAGCAGGAGGCGCAGCACAGCAGCAGTCAGGCGGCGACGGCAGCCTTCCGGGAGCAGTAGTTACCCTTGGAGGCAGCAGTAGCGGCAGCGGCAGCTGCGGGAAGCCGCTGATGTCTCAAATGTACCCCTCCAGCGGCGGTGGAAGCAGTATCAGCTTGCCGAGCATGTTTTCTAATGGCTTACGCGCTGGCAGCTGCAGTTTGAGCAGCAGGATGGTCAAAAGTAGGGCTATGCAGATGCTATTCAGCACTGGTGAGGGGGTTAGGCGACGCACACGCGATCGAACGGGTCAGACCCTCAGCCGGCCGGGTAGCAGGCCGTCAACTGCTGGTGGTAGCTTGATGTCCCCTCAGGGTTCAGGCAAAGACCCGGAGGTCTGGCACAAAATCCAGGCCAGCAAGTTCAGTGATCCTGTGACAGGGGAGGATGTTATTTTGCTGATACACACGGATGTGACGCAGCGGGTGACGGCGGAGAAGCAGCTGCAGCAGGTGCTGAATGCTGAACACAGGGTGCTGGAGAGTGTGTTCCCCAAGCAGGTAATACCTATACACTATGTAATGTGGTTTCCAAGTTGCCGTTGTTGTTTTGCAGGCAAGATGAACAAAGCCAACAGGATGTTCACTTTGCGCAGTTGACTGCTTGTAAATCTTGCTGACCACAAATTATACGATGAAAACCACCAGCTTGGCAGCTAGGCACTTTTGCCAGAATCGTGACTTTGCCGGCTCTTGATGCAATCAAGCAACATGCTGTTGGGTTTGACCAGTGTGCCTTAGGTTTAGGGTTACCCTAAACTGGACCTAAACCTAGCCGAAACCCTAAACCCTGTGCTGTTGTTATGTGGTACTATATATCTAAGCTTTTCATCACCCACAGCTGTATGGCCATCGGCCCCGCGCCCCATGTCACAGGCCGAAACAACAACACCCAAAGCAGGGATCCTGTCACTGCCATACTTGCACGGAAGGCGCAAACCCCAGGCACTCTCGCTGTTGTTGCTGCTGTCAGCAGTGACCTTAACCTCCAGCGGTTTTGAGCCACAAACCGGGACTCGAAGCTGTTGCACATGATGGGTTTCATGTCAATGCCACGCGTGTTGAGATGGCTTGACCAAACTGCTTCCGCTGCTGTCACTGCTGCTGGTGCTGCTACTGTTATGCAATCAGGCAACTTGCTGTTGAGTTTGACCCGTGTCCTGTTCTAAACAGTCTGCTGCTGTTGTTATGTGGTTCTATGTATCTATGCTTCCCACCAGCCATAGCTCTATGGCCATTGGCCCCGTGGGGCGGGCAAGAAGTTGAGTTTCATGATCCAACTGTCTTGGATCATGAAACTCAACTTCTGGCCCGCTCCATTTCAGAGGCAGAAACAATAACACTTAAAGCAGTGAGTCTGTCACTGCCATATTTGCACTGAAGGTGCAAACCTCAGGCATCCATCAGGTACTCGGTGCTAAAAGGGAGTCTGCTGCTGTTGTGATTTGTGTCCTTCAAAGTGTTGACCAAGTCAGCTCTCCGTAACCATATCTCAGGGGGAAGTACGGGAGAGCGCCAGCACTGTGTCAGGTCATCAACATCTGCTGCTGTTGTGATGTGGTACTGTCTGCAGATCCTTCAAGTGTTGACCAAGTCAGCTATTCACAACCACACCTCAGGGGGTGGTGGTGCAGGAGAGCACTAGTTACTTATGCCAGCATCCTGACAAATGGATTTTATGCAAATAGGCAAATTTCTGTTGGGTCAAACAGTGTGTCTGTCGATGCTGCCGTTGTCATGTGGTACTGTCTGCAGATCCTTCAAGTGTTGACCAACTCAGCTATAAGTCGCAACCACATCTCATGGGGTGGTGGTGCAGGAGAGTGCTAGTCATCTCTGGCGGCATCATGACGTTGCCGGCTTGTCAAGCAAATAGGCAACTTTCTGTTGGGTCAAACAGTGTGTCTGTTGATGCTGACTTGCTGCTGTTGTCATGTGGTACTGTCTGCAGATTCTGCAAGTGCTGACTAAGTCAGCTATCCGCAACCATATTTCAGGCGGTGGGAGTACCGGAGAGCGCCAGGACGCTGCCAGGTCATCAACATCTGCGAGTGGTGGGACCCCTCAGCCAGGACATACGAGCATTGCAGCAGGCATAGGCAGGATTCGGCTGGCTCTCAAGCACGAGCAGGTGGGTGTGGGTGTCAGCAACTGCATACAACCACTTCATTGTTCTCAAACAAAAATAATTTCAATACTCTATAGTAAATTATAAAAATAAATGATTATAAATCTCAATAATCTAGGCTGCTTACGCCATAGGCTTACGCCCATCTGTCGCATTGTGTGGTGCAACTATCACAAACTGTGTGGTGTAACTATTACAAGTTCTGTGGTGCAACTTGAGGCCACAGCAGAACACGGGTAAGCAGCAATGCCATGGCTGCTGTTGTGCATGGTGTAGGGCTTTCGTGTTGCTTGGCGAGCCTGACATGGTGATGAACGTTTGGAGATATCTGCACACCCGATTGAACGAATTGCGTTGCAAACACCATAAATGTTTTGTTCTGAATGTCCGCTGTCATTGAGGTCTTCTGTGCTGCTTTCTGCTGCTTGCGCAGGTTTCCATCATGTTTGCAGACATAGTGGGTTTCACATCCATGTCAAAGACAGTTGGGGACCGGTGTTGGTCTAGTTTATCTGCGTGAGCTGTGCGCGCTCATGTTTGCTATGTGTGGTTTAAGTCTTGCTGCTGCTGCTGCTGCTGCTGCTGCTGCAGGTTTCCATCGTGTTTGCAGACATAGTGGGTTTCACTTCCATGTCAAAGACAGTTGGAGACGGGCGTTGGTCTAGTTTATCTGCGTGAGCTGTGCACGCTCATCTTTGCTATGTGTGATTTGAGTCTTGCTGCTGCTGCTGCTGCTGCTGCTGCAGGTTTCCATCATGTTTGCAGACATAGTGGGTTTCACGTCCATGTCAAAGACAGTAGAGCCTGATGTGGTCATGGACTTCCTGAACGACCTATACACCCGGCTGGACGAACTCCTCGAAGAGACTGGTGTCTACAAGGTGGAGACTATTGGAGACTGCTACATGGTGGCTGGGGGGCTCATCTTCACAGACGCACAGGGCTTCAAGTCGATACTGCAGTCACAGGTGGGGTTGCTTATGATGCTGGCCTATATGCAGGTTGCACATAGTCACTGGAGTGTATATGATGGCTGGTTGATTCAGCCAGGAAGGCTTATACTGTTGAGTTGTTTTGGGGGTGTTGATATGGCTATATGGTGGCTGGGGGGCTCGTCTTTACAGACGCACAGGGGTTCAAGTCCATCCTGCAGTGGCAGGTGGGGCCTATCTTACCTCTCTTGCTATATGCAGGTTTCGTGTTTTAGGTGCGCAGAACCGCTTGAGTGTACATGATGGCCGGTTGATATCAGCCAAGAAAGCTTTGTACTGTCAATTTACTCTGGGTGTGTTGTAATCGATATATGGTCGCTGGGGTGCTCATCTGTAGAGATGCACAGCAATTCAAGTCCATATTGCAGTTGCACGTGGGGCCTATCTTACCTTTCTTGCTATATGCAGACTTAGTTGCTTGAGTGTACATGATGGCTGGTTGATTCAGCCAGGAACGCTTATGCCATCCGTTTCTTGGGTGTGTTGTGTTTGTTGTATGGTGGCTGGGGGACTCATCTCTGCACCCGCACAGGGCTTAGGGCTCTGCGTCGGTAGTGCAATCACAGGCGACCTGACCTGCGCAGGTTGGGACGCTCTGGAAAGGGACATCAGCGCGCGGCCATATTATTTTGATCGTAATCTCCTCTGCTGATCGGTTGCTGTATTTATTTTGGTAGCTTGCTGCTTGACAAGCGTGCATGTGCATTCGGTGGAACCGTGCCATGTCTTCGCTTCTACCAAGATGTCTCCGCTCTTCGCTTCGTCGCGCTGCGATATCGCTGACCTTGTTGCCTTCCCGTGACTTGCAGGTTGATCCGCTACATGCCCACCGGACGTTCGCGTACGCAGTCGCGATGCTAAAAGCTGCAGAGCATGTCCGTATGCCAGGCTCAGGAGAGCCGGTCAAGATGCGAGTGGGCATACACAGCGGGCCTTGTGTCAGCGGCGTAGTAGGCACTCGCATGCCTCGCTTCTGCTTGTTTGGCGATACGGTGAACACGGCGAGCCGCATGGAGAGCAGCAACAAGAAGCCGGGATCGATACACGTCAGCGATGTTACGAAGGATCTCATCGGCGGCGATTTCTGGCAGGTGAGGCCTGGTGAATTGGTTAGCTGTAAAATCCGCTTGACTGTTTACGGGCTTGCAGAACATAGCGTAGTGACGAAAAGTAGTGCATGTCCGTAGCCTACTCAGTCTTCTCTCAAGATGTGCGTCTTGTTGCCGCCAGTCCATGAACAGCGGTATGTTTTGAAGGCGGATGCCATGGATTTGTGTAGACCGGTCGTCATTCTGGGTTCATGTACGAGTAGTTTTATTGTGACTGGCGGCTGGTGTTTGCGGCAGGCTGGCCAAGCGCAAGCCCGTTGGATACCTATGCTGCCTGATTGCACTGTGACACTGTATACTTTGTATAATTCACACTTCACAGAGAGGTGTGGGTGTCATGCAACTTATTTCTGCCCTGGTTCCGGTTGATCTGTTGTATACCTTATGCCTTCATTTCGCTGTGCTGGTTTTCTGTATCTGTAGGAGGCCGGTCAAGAAGATATCAAAGGCAAGGGCCCCATGGACACCTACTACGCTGACCCCATTGCTGCAGCAGACAACCGCAGCTTGGCATCCATACTGGACCAGGTTCGGGCGGCTTCGCAGAGTGGACGGCGGCAGCATTAGCAGTAGCTGGATTGTGTTCAGTACTCAGCACTTGACAAGGTTTGGTAGGCCCTTTTATGGCTGGGTTTGATAAATGGGTCTGGTGTTGCTAGGCCTGCATGCGTACTTGGTATGTTGCGTCTGCTACTGCTAACAGCAGCTTGGTAGCAATCTTGAGCCAAGTTCGGGCCGCTTCACAGAATAAAAGGCGCCAGCCAGCACAGCATAGCAGTAGCTGTAATGTGAGTACCCTGTAGCGCTTTCTAGCAAGCCCGCTTATGGTCCAAATCATGGGGCTGAATGTTGGCAGCTCTGCAGCTGTATTTGGGTCGCTGGCCTAGTTGCTAGTGCTACGTGTATGCATTACGAATGTGAGGCGAGACCAGGGGCAGCGCTGGCAGCTGCAGTATGTTTCAGACCCATTCTATGACAGCAGGGAGGCAGTCGCTGTTCTGGTGGCGGCCACATCAGCACAAGCCGGCTGATGATAGCAATTAACGATGTGCACGCTGCCTTTACAGTTGTTGGTGTTGTTGCAGCTTGCTTTATAGCTATATTTGCATACTGCATTTGATGGCGTCCTGAATTTGCTCCGTTTGGATGGGTGTACACAGTACAGAGGGTCCATGACAGGGATCAATGTTGATGCCGATGATGGCCTATGTCTCCCAGCCAGGGCTGATAGTACGCCTATTAGTATGGATTGTGGATTCGTTCAGCAACTACTTCTTGCAGTGATTCCTTGACATTGAGCTTTTGTTATTGCCTTAGGTGCAAAGACCTGCTGTGTGTGATCAGTTCTGTTTTCTACATGTTAGCTGACTATATGATGCTATACTTAGCACAAGAGAATTGGCAGCACTAGCGCTTTGTAGTCTTACGCATGTACGTTGTATGGTAAGCGGTTGTGTTATCTCAGGCTGGTCACAGTTATCATTTGGGGATTGCTTATGAAGCTGCACTTCATGCCTCAGTTACAAAAGTTGATAGAAATTGTGTTTTGCTAGTGATGTGCCTTGATGAAAGTGCTGTAAGCTGGAGTGCGCAAATCTCCCGGTACTGCTGGTCTCTATGTGACATGAGTGCTGCTTTTTTTGCCAATCTTGAGGTGGTCGAAGCTTGAGCGGCTTACTATACGCTTAGTTACAGTTTTGTGGTTACAGTATGATTATAGAAACAGTCTGTTGCTCTGCTTGCATCTGTTTTGAAATATTGCTGTCTGTGTATGTGCATCTCGGGCGGCTACAGTGCTGTGCGCACGTGGGGGTGGAAGGGGACGGTAAGGCGGTGTGAACCTTTGAGCGTAGTAGCCATGTCTTTTGAGGCAGTTTATGTATGGTCCTGCCGGAGAACTCTTGCCGCCTTGCGAGTCAATGTGTGGGCTCATGTGGTGGCCATGTAGCAACTATGGCCCCTGGGCATCGTGTGGATTGGTTGCTTGTGTTGTTAGTGGTGGTGGTACCTGAAGCTTTCTGACGGCGTTTTCCAGGTGGCTATTGATAGCATACGAATGTCCATTTACCTGGCTGGTGGCGTCATGTGTTTTGCTGTATTGCAGTACAGCTGTAACTTTGCAATTGGCTCTCTGAGCTTGACCGAAGGGGGTTGTGACCTTTTTCGTGAGATGGATGGCTATTATGTATGTCACTGCTGTTGTGACTGTCTTGTTTCTCTTGTGTGAAGATACTGGTGATCAACATCTGTCGGGTCCCCGGGGGTGGGGCCGGGGTGGGCATGGCAGCGGGGTGGATCCTGCATAGTCTATCACAGTCAAATACTGCTCCCTCCCTGCGACCGTTTTGTATGTTGACATACGCTCAAACTGCTGTTGATTACACCTGCATCTTCAAGTTGGAGCTTTTCAGCTGCTGCAGCTGATCACAAAGCATGGTGGTTTGTTATATATACTTGGCAGACATGGAAATCTGTCATGCTTGTTTTTGCTGCTGCAGGATAGTTGTGTGTTTGGTAAATGCTGATTTACATAGCTGAGCCTATCCCCAAGCTGACCGTGGTACTGATATTATGTTTGTTTTGAAAGATCATCATACAAGGTCAATATCCTTTGTTATTGCAGTAGACAATTAGCCTTGGTGCCACGTGCCGTGCCTTTCCAATTGCAACCAAATGTCATGCCGCCAATGTGCGTGAGAGCTTGTTATATCAGATCGGTCTTCTATAATTATTTCTTGACTGATCATCCTGGTCTGAGTCACCGCATTTCGCCGTGCCAGTCATGATGACTTGGAATCTGAGATCACCTTCTGCATGCATTTCATAGTCGGCGACCCTCCATATAGGACATTGGCAGTCGACTGACGTCAGCGCTGACGGACAGTGGCAGCCATAGCGCTTGCTGACTCAGAATTGCGGTTATCATCCTTGGGTCAAACTGCTCAACCATTCCATGCGGCTGTGATCGAAAACACTGAAAGTGTGATGAATGTGACAGTGAGCTGGAAGCAAGTCGAATCTCTAGTGCTGCTGGTGCAAACACACACAATAAACAGGCTCATACAGGTCCACACCACAACACACGACACAAGAGCTCTCAAATGTCGAGGTTTGATGCTACCGCCGGCGACAACAAACCAGGTGTTTGACCACAAGGAACACCAAGCAAAACCCAGATCTCATCAGGCGCACATCAGCCGCTTGTGAAGGAGATAGCAAAAGAAACACAAAAGGGGGTACCCAGATTGACAAACGACAAAGTCAAGGTGATGCAAAGACCACTTCCCAGGTATGGTACGCAGCGCTGGTTCACATACGCAGCACAGCTACAGACACACCTCACAATGCTTCACAGCTCACGTAAGGGACTGAACCGTTTGAAGTCCGTGTCGGGTGTCCAACAGTGCATCCAGTTCAAGCGGCAGCGCCCACTACTGCCTATAGTTCACCAAAAACCGGCACAGCATGCACTGCGCTGAAAGCGCCAAACGACAACCCTCAGCGCCCCCCCCTCGTGCCCACAAGTACTTTAGACCAAACTCTCTGCCGTTAGAACACCCTTTATGAAGCAATATCTAGTAATGTGTTCGTGGTGACGCGCCGTGTCCATGACCATGTGGGCTGCCTGGGTGGCCCTCCTGTGAATGACGCTTTATACTGCTGTGGTGCGCCCCGCCGCCGTGTTGGAGACGCTCCTGCTGCTGTTGACGCAGTTTGCGGGACTGCTCCAGCAGCGCCTCCTCTTCTGCACGTCGTGCTGCTGCTGCATCATCGTCCTCCTGGAAACACATGGACCGCAAAACTTAGCAAAATTCTGCATGATTGAACCGCCATTTCATTGGAATTCTGCATTGGAAAATCGCCAATTTGTGCCGTCGTGTGGCATGTGATGAGATGGGTCACGACGCAGACAGTATAACAAAAGCCAATGGCCCATTGGCAGATTGGCCTAGCCGTGGCTCGCCTTTTGTACCGCGTGCTGCTGCTGCTGCTGCCTCCTACTCCTGGAAACAGATGGGACGCAAAATCAGCAAGATTCTGCGTGAGTGAACTGCCATTTTGTTGGAATTCTGCATTGGAAAACCGTTGATGTGTCGTTGTTGGCATGCAATGATATGGGTCGCAATGCAGACAGCAAACAACACATGATGGCCCATATACCAGACTGGTCCAGCAGTGACTGATCTCTTGTATGGCATGCTGATTCTGCCGCCTCCTGCGCCTCCTCCTGTCGGAACCACATAACTTAGTCAGTGTCTATAGCTTACAAGGGCATCACAGAAAACAGTGTGCAGCTCAACTGCAATGCCGCCACAAGCCGCCGGCCACCAATCCAGCAGAGAAATTGATCTGTGTAGCAAAAGCATACACAGCAACAAAACGATCGATACTTGCACATGACATTAACAAACAATGTATTTGGAGTCCTGGCAATATAATGAGCAATTTCAATCCGTCTATCTTGGTTCCAAGATAGACAGGTTGATGTCAGTCATTATATTGCTCAGATTCCAAACGACCAAACGGCCATGGTGGCTACCACAAACAAGACACAATTGCAGACTTGCATCAGATCATCACCATCATGGGACATAGCCGTGAAAAGCGAGTTTTGAATTCAATTCTACCCCTGCATTCTTTGATAATTGCACAACCTAGGCCAACACAATGTGCTATCTCTTGGTTGGCCACGACTTCCAAACAAGCAAACTGCCATGGTGGCTACCGCGCCCAGCAAACAAAATGCAAACGGACATTGAAATAGTGATCACCAATAATGGAACACAACAATACAAAGCCTTGCAGCGCCGAGTCAGTGCATCACATACCTCTTCATCTGGGTCTGCATACTCCTCCATCACCATCTTCTCCAGACCTATCAGGAACTCCTTGAAACTGATGCCTCCACTGCCATCAAAGTCCAGCTGAGCGAACAGCTTGTCACTCAGGGCACGAGTAGTCCTGCAGTCAGCATAAATGGCAAACACCAGTAGGTAGACCAAAACAGTAGCAGCTCCATTATGATATGAGACAATTACTCAGGAAGCTTTTGCCTCCACTGCCATCAAAGTCCAGCTGAGCGAACAGCTTGTCACTCAGGGCACGGGTAGTCCTGCAGTCAGCACAGACAGCAAACAACAGCAGTGTGAAACAAACACAGGAAAGTCTAATACAGCATAGCGCAATCGCTTTTAAAGCTTCTGCCTCCACTGTTGTCAAAGTCCAGCTGCGCAATTGGCTTATCACTCAAAACACGAGTTGCCTGCAGAAGAAAGCAACAGCAGAGCAAGAGCAAACGCAGATTGAGAGGCATTAGAGTGGTATGTCATGCCGAAGTCCATGCCAAGCAGCAGCACGTTGATACACCGGCTGACGTGCAGAACAGTGTGGTGTGGTGCAACAAATGAAGCTCAACATGCTTTGCAGAAGCCAAAAGGACGCTGCAACCTTAACCACCTCTGACATCAAACACCAACTCAGCAACCAACTTGTTGCTGAGCGCTCGAAGTCCTACTTGGAGTCGAGAACCGGGCAGTAAGGGCATGCACGGTCTTGCAGTAACCCCCAACACACCCATGGAAGTCACACAATACAGCCAGAAACAGCACACCGAGACCGGCCAGACCTGGCCAGATCCAAAAACAATTCATGCAGCTAAGCTTCCTACCTTCCAGGTGTTGTTGCTCTACAGAGCGGAAACGCAGACATACCAAACACAGCCAGAAACAGCACACAGAGACCTGGCCAGACCAACAGACAGTGTGTTCAGCTAAGCCTCATACCTTCCAGGTGTTGTTGCTCTACAGAGCGCGTTCTGCACCTCCTCTCGCTCCAGGTATCCATCAGCAGAGGCATCGAAGCAGCAGAAGGCGTCCTCAACAATCTCCAGTGTGGTCCTGCAGCACAAACACAAGAAAGAGAGCACATGACATAACAGGTTTGGATAAGCATCGGCATTGAGACAGCACCAGGCGTGCAGAACCATCACACAAACGCACTAATGAATACTTGGTGTTGGTGTTGGTGGTGTATTGGTGTTAGATACTACTGTAAGATAATGCAAGCGTTGATAGGTCCACGAGCAAGGACTTGGACAGCATCAGGTTTGGTTGGTTCAGATCAGCATCGGCACCAATGCAGCACAGGGCGTGCAGAATCAATACACATATGCACTAACAAATACCACTGTAGCAACAAATGCTGTAAGGCCCAGCTTTTGCGGTGAGCAGCGTCACACCATCATTATCATCATGACTACAAACATTTCTTTCCAGTAAGAAAGCGGAACAGAGGTGACTCTCGGCTCTCAATGACAGTAAGACACCACACCAACCCAAGCTCAAACACCAGCACCACCTCAACTGCCAGCACAGACCCAAATGCATATCTGCAAGACACAACTGTGTACTGACACCATCTGCAAACCCACCTGATTTCTGGTGGCAGTGAAAGCTGCTCTCTTTGGTGAGAGGAGGTGGACCAGACCAACACAAGCTCAAACACACCAGCACCACCCCAGCCCACACATCAGCAATGGCCCAACATATCTGCAGGACACAACATGTGTACCACCACCACCTGCAAACCCACCTGATTTCTGGTGGCAGTGAAGCTGCCCTCTTTGGTGAGAGGAGGTGCACCACACCAACACAAGCTCAAACACACCAGCATCACACCAGCCCACACACCAACAATGGCCCAACATATCTGCAGGACACAACATGTGTACCACCACCACCTGCAAACCCACCTGGTTTCTGGTGGCAGTGCAGCTGTCCTCTTAATGACAGTAAGTGCACCACACCAACCCAAGCTCTCACACAGCAGCACCACACCATCTCAACCGCCAGCACAGACCCACATATATCTGCAGTACACAGCATGCGTTTTGACACCACCTGCTAACCCACCTGATTTCTGGTGGCAGTGAAGCTGCCCTCTTCGGTGACAGGAGGTGCACCACCACGAACACAAGCACAAACTCAAACACGTCTGCAGCAGCAGCAGCAGCAGCAGCAGCAGCAGCAGCAAGAGAAGACAGGTCAGTGCAGTGACAGGAGACTACCATGGGGTTGTAATACAATCTGTGACACTCCTGCAGCAGCTAACAAATCATCCTGCAGATAATGCTAATGTCTAATCCTCTAGATAAGACATCAAACTCTATCGCTGCTGTGACAATGACAGACTACCCTGCAGTGGTTTGTTCATGAGAGCTATCTGCTTTGTTGTGCAGGTTGTAGGGTTTCAGCTCTCAATTCCTGTGATGGTCCTGAGCTCTGGCGCTGCTCAGCCAACCGAACTCATGAGGCCAGGTTTCCCTTGAGAACTGCCCCTACAGCCTACCCCCCCTGGCTACTACACGCTGCTTTACTCGCTTTTTTCTGCATGACAATCTTGAGTTGACATCGCCTGCTGGTTCTCAGACAACTGCCCTTATGCTACATAAGCCCCACCTGGCATGCATGATGTGGCGCTAGCCACGGCCGAATCGCTTCAGCCGTAGCTGCGCTGTCACTACCTTACTGCCAGCTGCCACTTACACACCTGTAACGGCTTGCTGCAACATGCCACCCATTGTGCTCTGGTCCCAGCTAACATCAACACGCTGTGAAGTGTTCACAGATTTACTGACCCCTACTGGGATTATGCAGTGCTGGAAGCCTGACTCTGTGTGTTGTACTGAGGCAGTGTTTTCTGAGTCTGCTATGTACACAGCAAGCCAGCTACAATGAACCAGCCTGAGGCACAGCAGAGACCAAACACTAGCTGCTCGAGGCGGCACCTTGCCGGCAGGCGCGCTGTGGTTAATGCTAGGCGTTGACCTGCGGGACTCCCTTTCAAGGAGTACTGAAAGGCTGCTGAGTTTGCCATTTGCTGTATCCAGGTTCTGCTGCTCACTAGCTGTAGCTGACTGACCCTATGCAACTCCTGCAGCCGTGCTCTCGTATCTTTGTGCTGTGCTTGATGTCTGCTGCAACAAGCATAATCTTTTGTGCAGCTTACGAACCGCCCAGCTTAGCCTGCTTATAGAGGATCAATAACTATAATAATATAAGTACCCGAATTCCTGGGTGTCTGGGAACATTTGCTTGGCCAAGTTACATGCGTACGGAGTACCGAGTACTGGCTGACCCTATGCCACTCCGGCATCCGTGCCCAACCATCTGCTTGCTGGATCTGATATCTGCTGCAGCAAGCATATATAGTATTCCGTACAGCTTACAAGTTGACCAGCAACAACCTGCTCAGGGCTGCTTTTACAGGATTAGTGGGTGTTTTGATCCCCTGTGTCCAGGAATAACAGTCTTGGCTAGCTGACTGCTCATGAAATACCGAGTACTGACTGACCCTGTGCAACTCCTGCGTCCGTGCCCAACTATCAGCTTGCTGGATCTGATGTCTGCTGCAGCAAGCATATATAATATTCTGTATAGCTTACTGGTTGACCAGCAACAACCTGCTCAGGGTTGCTTTTACAGGATTGGTGGGTGGTTTTGATCCCCCTGTGTCCAGGAATAACAGTCTTGGCTCGTTGACTGCTCATGAAGTACCGAGTACTGACTTATCCTATGCAACTCCTGCAGCTGTGCTCACCTATCTGCTTGCTGGCTTTACTTGATGTCTGCTGCAGCAAGCACGTTATATTTTGCAGCTGTTTTAGTTGCCCAGCTTTAACCTGCTCAGGGTGGCTTTACAGGATCGGTGGATGTTCCGTTTCCCCCGTGGCCATGCTGTCTGCTTTGGTCAAATCAGCTGCTCACGGAGACCGAACACTGGCTGACCCTATGCAACTCCTGCAGCCGTGCGCACCTATCTGCTTGCTGGATTTGATGTCTACTGCAGACAACACGTTGGTGTCTGCAGCTGACTAGTTGCCCAGCTGTAACCTGCTCAGGGCTGCTTTTACTCCAATCCCCCGGTGTCTACGCTATCTGCTGTGGCCAACTTGGCTGCTCATGAAGTACCGAGTACTAACTGACCCTATGCAACTCCTGCATCCATGCCTAACTATCTGCTTGCTGGATCTGATGTCAGCTGTGGAACCACACATTCCTTTCTGCAGCTGTCTAGTTGCCCAGATACAACCTGCTCAGGGCTGCTTTTACAAGAGCAATGGGTATCCCAATCCCCCGGTGTTCATGCTATCTGCTCGAGCCAAGTTAGCTGCTCATGGAATACAGAGGATCAAGTGACCCTATGCATCTCCTGCACCCTTGCTCACCTATCTTTGTGCTGTGGTCAATATCTGCTGCATCGAACACGTTCTTCAAGTCCTCTAGGTCCATGTCCAAACCCAGCTTATGAGCCTGCAGCCAGTGCAACACATTGACAGCAGTTGCAGGACAGATGTTCTGTTGTGCCCACTGTGCCACAAACACCAGCTGCACCAAGCCATGCGAATGCAGCATGGCATACTCCCAACGCTACTGCATACAAACAGTTGCTGCAATCCACTGCATACAAACGGCTTGCAGGAACATCGCTTGCTACCACTCCAACATGCACCAAAGCAGCGATAATACCGAAGCTGCATCTCAAGCAACCAGGCCAAGGACAGCGCCTTGCAGTCAATTGACAGCAGCAAGCTGATACACCATACTGCATAATGCACACATCAGCTGCATGTCGAGTCAGCTACAGTGCAGTCTTTACTAGGCTATGCTTGCACACCACATTGCTGCGGGGGTGCTGCAAGTATACTGCTAGAGATCGGCCAGTTGACCATACTAGAGTATGTGCCGCTGCAGGATGCTCTTCTGTCACTTATCCTTGCCAGGTCACATGTGTGGGGTACTGCAGCGCAGCGTGTGTTAGTAGCTGACCTGTGATGTAAACTCGCGCATGTCGATGACTCGGTCTCCGTTTGAGTCCAGCATATCAAAGTATTTGCGGACCTTCTTGAAGCCGGCTGCCATCTGTCAAATAAATTCAAACGTACCAAAGGTTGTTAGTGCTGCAGGAACGCGTGGTCTCAGTTGTTCCTGGTGCATGCAAGGCTTGTTTGCTTTTCAATAGACGCATGTGTGATAGACGCGCTGCGTGGCAGGAGCTCTACGCATGGCAAACGTTGCAAGGTGCCTCAAAATGATGTTCATGACAACACATTAATGTATACTGCTCCAAGCATACATGTTCTGCACGAGTGCGCAGTTGCACAAATGGCGCCAAGCTTTGCATCCTGAGTAGAGTGAACTGCAGCTGAATGCTTAACGTCGCACACAGCTGAAAGTTGGCCAGGGTCCTACTGTTACCAGGCACCTATGCACCTGATGCCCAGACATTTGATATGGCATATCCTGCCAACGCCATGATAGACACGCAAGAGCTGCCAGGCCGCCTTACAAGCGATAAAGCACTGTTTACACACGTGTGACGGCTTCATACCTTCGGGAACTTCAGCAAAAGCTCGTTGAACGTCAGCCCATGGGGGTTTCGCTGCTTTTTGGCCTCAATCAGCGCCTGTAGCAAGGCTGCGTCTATGGGGTTCACTCCACGCGATGCACATCCACCCATGGCTGCTTTAGGTCACCGAAAGTAGCTGCTGGGAGCCAGCAGTGGCGCAAATGGCCAAAGCAATTGCAGCAGTACTCCAAACCTAGACAGCACTCCACGTGCCTTGACCGGCCGCAACTGTTGTAACGTAGCTCAAAAGGAATGTAAAATCAGCGTTGAAACTCCCATACCGGACTACAACGACTGCAAGTGCTTCGCAGGTTCCACAACGATAACAAGTGCTTGGCCGGCCCTTTACGTATCTTTGCCTTCCAAAGAACAAGTTCTCAAGCAGGCTCGAGGCGACATGCGAGGGGTGGCACTGTAAAACCTTGCTGGGACCATGCCCTGTCAGGGCATTCAAGTCAGACTTGCGTCGTTCGTCCCTGGCTCTTGAATAGCTTTCCTAAGTAGCCTCTTCATGCCTTAATGCAAACGCACGTACCTGCTCTGATTGCGTCCCAGCTGGTCTGCACGGCCCAACGAGGGGCCGGCCACACCGATCTCTGGACGAAGCATCCTGCCCGCTGTGCGGTCCTTTGGGTCTCTTGTAGTCTGTCACCTTCTTTGTCCTATTGTTTTGTATTTGAATTGTTGCGCAGCAGCCACTACCAGGTAACAAGCGCTTACGTGATCAGCAGTACTGTCCAGCATGGACCCCGAGAGTGTCTGGAGCGCCTTATCGGACGTAGAACGCACAAGCTTGCTCGTCGCGTTCCTTAGGTGCGCATTTCCCTTGTTACAGCTGCGTAAATGCTGGCATCCTGCTTCAGCAGATTTGAAAAGCACATACATGCTATTGCCACAGCCAAAACACAACATGTACTCAATCACTCTCACTCCTCACACATTCTTCGCTATCATTCTACGCAGGTGGCATGGCTCAAAGCATTATCAATGGCAATCGGGACCACACAAGGGTCAGCCGCTGTACAGTGACCCGTACGGCCAGCTCTGGGTGAATTACTGCATCCCAAAACAGCAGCAGCAGCTACTCATGCAGCAATCCGTCAACGTGAGTTTGCAAAGCGGTTGTAGGTTACAACCAATAAAAATCCCTCTGACCTGCAGTTTCCGAAGCAGCTGCTGCATTGCATTTGGATAGCAGCTTATACTTCTGCATCACATTGCTTTTTCAACGCTCACACCCTGTCTTGTTAGCAGCTTATTGCCAGGGCTGCGTCACACGGGATTCACCATATCTGTGCTGCTGCTGCTGCTGCTGCTGTTGGCTGTTGCTCATGCAGGACCGTTTGCCTGACCTGCTTGCTGTAAGGACCGCTGAGTTCAACGCCCAGAAAGTGCTGCTGCTGCTGATGATGCTGCTACTGCTGAGCCATTCCGTTGGTGCTTCTCTCCCCCCCACCCCACCCTTCGCCAATACCCCCACCCTCGTACAACATTGAATCCATGCTGCTGCTGCTGCTGCCGGCTGTTGCTTATGCAGGATCGTTTGCCTGACCTACTGGCTGTAAGGACCGCTGAGCTGGACAGTCAGATCGCTGCTGCTCTTTGTCACAACAGCAGCATCCAACAAATGGTCATTCTTGGTAAGCACTGAAGCCACCATCACCAGCAGCAGCAGCACTTGACTCGTGGCCCTGCATAGAATGCTGCTGAATGTAACAGGGTGCTGAGGACGATAGCCAGGTCACTGCAGCTCTAGCTGACAACAGCAGCATCAAAGAAATGGTCAAATGGTCAAATGGTTGCTGCTAAGTCTGCTGTGGTGGTTGTGCAGTGGCACAGACACTCGTGCTTGTAGCGTGCAATACCACAAAGGGCTTCTCTGTCGTTGCTGTGGTTGCTGTGGCTCCCAAAGCTGCGTTTGATGTCATGTTATAACCTCTGCTGCTGCTGCTGTTTCAATTGGTGATAGATCTCCCCTCAGGGGCCTCAAGGGTTGCCAGCAGTACTGTACATGCATTGCTGCTGCTGCTGCTGCTGCCACCAGGTCCCGGCACATACACTCGCGCTTGGAGGTTGCAATCCTCCAGAGGGTCTGCTGTGTGTGTTAAGTCGATTGGACAGCTGTGCCTATATGTCACAGCACTGTTCTTGCTGCTGCTGCTGTGGCTTTATCTGCCCTCTACAAGTAATTGGTGGACACGCATAAGCTGCTGCTGCCGCTGCTGCTGCCGCCGCTGCTGCTGCCGCCGCTGCTGCTACCATGTGCCGGCACGGACACTCATGATTTTGGGTTGAAATAGCCGAAAAACGTATCGGTGTTTGGAGTTGTCTTGAGAGCTGTGCCTGTATGTCACAGCACTGTTCTTGCTGCTGCCGCAGCAGACATTGCTGATCGCCCCTCAGGAGCATCAAGGATTACCAGCACTACTTTAATGCGCTGCTGCTGCTGTGCCAACAGGTGCTTGGAGATCGCAGTACCTGGAAGGGTCCTCTGTGTGTTTGAAGTGGATTCATAAGCTGCACTGCGGCCACATCAACTGTCATTGCTGCTCTTGCTGTGGATTCCTCTGCCATCTACAAGTACCACTTTACTGACACGCATAAGCTGCTGCTGCTGCTGCTGCTGCTGCTGCTGCTGTGCTGCTGCTGCTGTTGCCACCAGGTGCCGGCACTGACACTCGTGCTGGGAGATTGCAGTACTTGGAAGGGTTTGCCGTGTATGAAGTGGAACCAGCAGCTGTGCTTGTATGTCACAGCACTGTTCTTGCTGCTGCTGCTGCTGCTGCTGCTGCGTCCATTGGTGATAGATCTCCCTTCAGGGGCCTCAAGGGTTGCCAGCATTACTGTACATGCGCTGCTGCTGCTGCTGCTGCCCACAGGTGCCGGCACAGACACTCGTGCTTGGAGGTTGCAATACCCCCAAAGCTTTCTGTTCAACAAGTTGACTCACAGGCTTTCTTGGAGCTTTCAGGATCAGCGTCTTGTTGCTGCTGCTGCTGCTGCTGCTGCTGCTGGTGATTAGTCAGCCAAAGCTTCAAGAGTGTTTATTTTCTGTCAACACGCAAGCTGCTGCTGCTGTTGCCACCAGGTGCCGGCACAGACACTCGTGCTTGGAGGTAACAATACCCGAAGGGCTTCTCCCTGTGTGTGTGTTAAGTGGATCCAAAAGCTGTGTTTGATGTTAAATCACAATCTCTGCTGCGGCTGCTGCTGCTGCAGTTTGTTATACAGCTCCCTCTAGGGACTTTCATGTATTGAAGAGCCACTTTACATATGCTGCTGCTGTTGCCACCAGGTGCCGGCACAGACACTCGTGCTTGGAGGTTGCCGTACCCGGAAGGGTTTGCCGTGTATGAAGTTGACTCAGAAGCTGTACTCGGTTTTAAATCACGCGTCATGACAGAGGCTGTGTCGGCAGCACAGCAGCAGCAGCAGCAGCAGCAGCACGTGCCGGGACTACTGTGTGACAAGAGGGTTGAAGTGGCGGCAGATGCGAGTAAACCACAAGGTATCACACATACGGTTATAACACCTTTTGCATCTGGCTTGTCTGATGCTGTTAGGTATGGAATAATCATCATAATATATTCACTACTATGATGGGAATGCAAAGTCCCAAACCTCATTCAGGATTAAGTCTTTATTGAGAGAGAGAAATTACAGTGGATACCTCACCATCTAGAATGGTACTCTCCACACCCAATAGGAAACCGATTGTGAAAATTGGCAGCAGCAGCAGCAGCAGCACATACGTCCTGCCATGTAACAAAAGGGTCGCATTGGTAGCCGATGCATGTACACCGCATGGCGTGACGGTTATTCGTCAGCTTTGGTTTGTTATGTTATTTTTGATGTGAATATCAATGCTATGAGGCGACTGTAGAGTTTTGGAATTCAGATCTAAGTGGGTTTGTGAGAAATGACAGCAGCAGCAGCAGCAGCAGCAGCAGCGGCACAACACACGGCCTACAGCAGCACTACAACAGCAGCAGCAGCAGCAGCACACACGGCCATACAGAGTAACATGCGGGTTGAAGTGGTGGCGGATGCTAGTAAACCAGGTATGACGTGTACTTTGTGAATTATGTTGTTTTTGGGAGAAGTCAAAGGCTAAAGACAACAGCAGAGTTTGAGACTCAATTTAGAGTATGTTTGTGAATGTTGGCAGCAGCAGCAGCAGCAGCAGCCTGCGGCCATACAGAGTGACAAGAGGGTTGAAGTGGTGGCAGATGCAAGTAAACCAAAAGGTATGACGTGTACCTTTTTCCTTTTTTTGGGATTTGAATTAGTTCTTGAAATGGATTCTGTCGACTTAAGAATGTTTGTCACATATTCGCTGCTCTTTGTCAAATGCAAAATATCAGTAATTGTTCAATATTGAGTCAATTTGTGATAATCGGCAGCAGCAGCAGCAGCAGCACGTGCCGGGACTACAGTGTGACAAGCGGGTTGAAGTGGCGGCAGATGCAAGTAAACCGCAATGCAGGAGAGTCTTACTTTTCAGACTTAATTTGATCCGTTGGATCCTGGTCAGTCATACGTGCTCAGCAGTTACAGCCGCTTTCAGCAGCAGCAGCAGCAGCAGTGCAAGCAGCCCGCGTGGCTGAAGCATGTCGATGATACACCATGTGGCGGGCTTATGTTTGGTGGGTTTGGGCTTCTGGCCGTACCCGGTCCCTGCTGCTTGTTTTCTGCGGGCATGCAGATCTCTTTGTGGTTGGGTTGTGATGGTATCCCCTTCACAAGGGAGTGGTGTTCACTTGTGGTTCATCATTCTTACTGGAAATGCGTGTAAAATGATGATGATGATGATGATGATCCTGGTCAGTCAATGCCATGAGGCAACTGCAGAGTATCAGGAGCTATCCAAAGTCATGTGTGCTTGTCAACAATGACAACAGCAGCAGCAGCAGCAGCAGCATGACTGGATTGCTGTTGCTTTGCGTGAGGTTCAGTGGTTGCTCAACATGCGCCACCGCATTCAGCTCACGGCAGTGCCAGCGGCACAGTGCTGGTGCAGAGTATCAAGCTAAACACTGCCAGCAGCAGCAGCAGCAGCAGCTTTCGCTGAGAGTTGATAGCCATTCTGCTGTGTTCTCTCACTCATGCTGCTGCTGCTGCGGCTGCAGACATGCCTTAAACAAAGGTCTCTAGTCACTCAACGTGGCGTGGACACAGCAGTGGCATGTGTGAACAGCAGGTTGGTTGTTTGGGGGCCTTAATAGCACTGGCCATCGCTGCTGCTGCCGCCGTCGCTGCTGCTGCCTCCGCCACCACCACCGCAAAAGCTGCTGCTGCTGCTGCTGTTGCACAAACGTCTGGCAACGCAGCATAACCACGAACAGCATTGGCATGTGTGAGCAGCAGGCTGCTTGCGTTTGGGCCTCGACTGCACATGAACACTGATGATGGTGGCTGGCAACCACCGAAACACGTGTCTCACAAGCCTGCCTGCTTGTTTGCAGACTGTAGTTGGGCGTAGTGTTGTGCCCATTGTTTGTCTGTCCCTGAAACTAGCACGGCTGGCATTCTAGCACGTTGTTGATTCACAACTCGATGTATAAATCAGACAACATTAGCCTGGCGATCACTGCTGCTGCCGCCACCATCACTGCTGCTGCCACAATCACTGCTGCCGCCGCCACCATCACTACTGTTGCCGCCACCTTCACTGCTGCTGCTGCCACAATCACTGCTGCCGCTGCCGCCATCATTGCTGCTGCCGGCACCATCACTGTCTCGTGACGCATGCCCAAACCGAATTTTGCCTAAACGGCATAGACACAAGCTGATCGCAACAACGGTTGGCAGAGAGATCAGTAATCCCCTGATTGGGGCAACTGCTGCTGCTGCTGCTGCAGCAGCACAAAATGCCAGGAGCGAAGCATAATCAATGACATAAACACTGTCCTCTGCTGCTGCTGCTGCTGCTGCTGCTGCTGCAGAGCTTTGGAGCAAGCTATTAGGGGCTGGGTTTAATGCAGAGACGCCAACCGTCTACCTCTTGGAAGGATTCATAGGTGCGGAGGACAGGACATAAAGTATATTGTTGAAAAATGTGTCAAAGATACATAGAAACTCAGAAGTATATGACACACAAAAGAAATATGTAGAGAAAGACCTGGAACAAGCGTGTGTGTCCAAATCATTTTTTATATTTTTTAACTCTTTAGTCCAATGTATGGTATCATCGAGGGTGCCATTTTTGGGAGTCCAGGCTGATGTGCTGTGCTTGCCAGCGTCGTGTTGCCGTCCCACGGGTTGCATGTTTGAAGCCAACCGTGTCCCTCTTGGAAGGCTTCATAGGTGCAAAGCACAAGACATAAGATGTATAAAGAAAACATGTATAGAGACACACAGGTGTGTATAAATCATAAAACCCACATGAAATGGTGTACAGAAAGTCTCCAAAAGATATGTGTCTCCAACACAATTTCTATCTGTCTCAACTCTGTGGTCCAATCAAGCCAACCGTCTACCTCTTGGAAGGCTTCATAGGTGCGGACGACAGAACGTGAAAGAGTATTATCCAAAATTCATAGAAACATACAAGTATATCAAACCCACATGAAATGATGTAAAGGAAGTCTCCAAAAGATATGTGTCTCCAACGCATTTTCAAATAGTATCTGTCTTAACTCTGTGGTCCAATCAAGCTGTTATTTACCTGTTGGAAGGCTTCATAGGTGCGGACGACAGAACGTAATATATATATTACACACAAATATGTACTATTTATCTGGTCGCTATGTTGACTTGAGGGTGGATATGTGCTTATCTCTTATTCCCTGTGAGGTAGGGAAAATCCTCCCGAGGCGCAGTATAGTCGTTTACAGTATATGAACCTTATTGGAAATGATGTAAAATAAGTCCCCGAAACATATTTGTCTCCAACTCATTTTCATCTGTTTCTTCAGTTTCTTTGGTCTAACTTGGATGGCCACAAGATAGATGCGCATCCCTGTTGCATGACTCAGTCACTTTCATCATCTTGCTGGCCAGCCTGGTTGTTTCTAGTTCAGATGATGGGGGTAGATCCAAGGAACGATGGGGGTATATCTAAGCGGTAGTATTACTGTTTATGAACTTGACACCGGGGGGGGGGGGGGGGGTTGAATCATGATGCCGTTTGGTATGGTGAGTACTGTTTTGGACTCCATGCTGGTGTATTGCAATTGCCGGCATCGTGCTGCTGTCCCACAAGTTGCAGATCATGCATTTCTACTTGATATATGAACGAATGAGCTCCACATAGCGCTTTCAAGAGAGCGCTAGCGTAAGTTGAGGGAGGGTAGTGTGTGTGTCGGGGCGACTCCACATTCCCTACTGTTGCTTGTGTCAAGTCGCTTTCTTCTCCACTATGGGTGTGGAAAGTACCGTGCATTGTCCACTGTAACTTGCCTCTCTCACTCTCTCACTCTCAAACGGTATCGCCACTGGTTACATGGCAAAGTAA
Organism: Coelastrella sp. UTEX B 3026; assembly: GCA_002588565.1. Classification (NCBI taxonomy): domain Eukaryota; kingdom Viridiplantae; phylum Chlorophyta; class Chlorophyceae; order Sphaeropleales; family Scenedesmaceae; genus Coelastrella; species Coelastrella sp. UTEX B 3026. The sequence goes on from NSMO01000035.1 coordinate 95,071, forward strand.
CGCAGCCAATGCAACAAGATGGATGCGCTGGCAAAGCTGCAGTGCCATGCAGGGGGGTCGCCACCCAAAAGCTTGAGCTGCTCATGATGACAGGCTCTGACACATCAACGCCCACTGCACGCTTCAAGCCGTCAACTGCATCAAGGGATCACCTCAAGTGAATTGAAACACAGGGTCAGCGTCCGGGGCAGTGGTTACATGTACTTTTTCCCCAGAGAGAGAAGTTAAAGTGGATACTCACCATCTGGGGGGTGGTACCCTCCTCACCGAACAAGAAACCAAGTGAAATCAACTTTTTTGATTATAATGTTATAGTGCTATTTTGTTCAACAGTAGTACACAAAGGGAGCCTCATCAGCAGCAAGTAATCGGATTTGTCGAGCTGCCGCTGATCTGCTGTTGCTGCTGCTGCTGCTGCTGCTGCCACACATGTTATCCCACAGTGGATGCCAGCAATGCGCTTTTGTCACAGATACATCAACACACAGCAGTAGCAGCTGCATTATAATGCATAAATGGTATTATAACAGCACACCAGCACCACTACCCGGAGATGAAGCTAGATGAAGCTCATACAGGCACAGCAGTAACACGTTTTGTTGAATTGCTGCAGATCTGCTGCTGATCCGGTGCTGTTATATTTCTGTTATTCTGCCAGGTCAGATCAGCAGTAACATGTTTTGTGGACGCTACCACTCACAAAGTCTGGTCCTGGTGCTGCTGCTGCTATTGCTGTTATTCTGCAGGTTATCCTACAGTAGATGCCAGCAATGCCTTACTGTCACACATACACCATGAAACAGCAGCACGAAGCCGGATCTTCAAAACTGCATCACAACCATCCGAAGATAAAGCCAGATCAGCAGTAACATGTTTTGTGGACGCTACCACTCACACAGTTTGGTCCTGGTGCTGCTGCTGCTATTGCTGTTGTGCAGGTTATCTTACAGTAGATGCTAGCAATGCCTTACTATCACACATACACCATGAAACAGCAGCAGGAAGCCGGATCATCATAACTGCAGCACCACCACCCGAAGACAGAGCTAGATCAGCAGCAGCAGCAGCAGTGGTGGAGGATGGGAACAATGGCACCACTGTGGCTGCGCATGGCAGCAGCAGCAGCAGCGGCGGCGGCAGCAATGCAGCAGTGCCACCGATGAAGCTGTTTCATAGCACTTTTGAGGAACCAACATCTACACTACAAAGGTACAGAAACTTCAACTGAAAACCATTATCATTTCTCCCGACAATGTTTTGTGTTGGCATAAGCAACAAATGTTGCTGACAGTTTGGCGGCGTTAATGTTTTATGGCCATCTGTTTTTTGTGTTGTTGGTGACAATGCACCTTTGACAGCAGCGGCAGCAGCAGCAATGCAGCAGCAGCGGCGGCGGCCGCAATGCATCAGTACCACCGATGAAGCTGTTTCATAGCACTTTTGAGAAACCAACAGCTACATTGGATATAAACTGTATTTAGATGTTTGTCATTACAGAGGTGTCTGATGTCATTACAAACGGGTTGGCACAGGCAACATATGTTGCTAATACTTTTGCAAGAGTCATTCTCCATGGTCATCAGTTGTTTGTGTTACTTGTGAGAATGCACTTTTGACAGCAGCGGAGGCGGCGGCGGCAGCAGCGACGGCAGCAGTGCAGCAGTATTGCCTACGAAGCTAAACTAGAGCAGACCCAATGAATACCTTGAAATGATGCACAACCGTAAACTACCAATTTTCATTACGTTTCAACTGGCATGAATATACATTGCAAACAGAGTGTGGTAAGAGTCACATCTCCCAAAAACCATCTGCGGTTTTAGCCCACATCCTGTTACACATGTCTGGCTGTTGATCGCCAGTCGCAGGCAGCAGGCCGGTCAAACTGTCAGCTGTAGGCCAGGAAGATTGAATGAAGTAGAGTATGGAGTTGACCACGACCACCACTTGTTTGCAGTGTGTTACAATGCTGCTAAATAACACTTGTTATTATCACGTAATCCGTCGTTGTCTCCCCTTGTTGATTGCTTTGTATGCAGTACGCACTGCATACAAAGCAATCAACAAGGGGAAGACAACGACGGATTACGTAATAACAACAAGTACACGGTGTGTTGCTTTTGCAGTTTGCGAGCAGCAGGCCGGTCAGACTGTCAGCTGTCGACCAAGGATGTTCGTTTGCAAAGCATGAGGATGGTCTCGATGTTTATCTGCTCGTCTGTATCGTGTCTTCATTTTGTTATTAGACACCTCCACGCTATAATCCAAGCAGTACGGGTGCTGTCGGTTTGTACAGGCTCAGTATAGCAGATCGTTTGATGTGTTGTTTAATGTCCGAGGGAGATGAATAGACAGTAAGATATGGACTTGGTCACAACCATCAGTTGATTGCAGTGCTTAAAAATACATGGTATCCACTGTAACTTCTCTCTCATAATAATGCTGCCATAAAAGGCAATGGGGGGTTGTTGGATATGGGGATCACTCTTTGTCACAATGCTGCCTTACACAGCAACCAGGGGAAAGATATCAACGTTTTCCTGTGTGATGCTTGTTACGCAGGTTGCAGGCAGCAGGCTGGTCAAACTGTCAGCTGTTGACCAAGGACCACTTGACAGCCAAGTATGGAGTGGACCACGCCCAGCCAATTATGATAGGCCACAAGCAGTAAACCGTGATGCAACTGGCGGCAGTGTGATGTGAGTCAACGCGTCCGCTGCTCTGTGGCTGCTCTCTGCAGCGCGAAGAAAGTGGGGTGCGCGAGGGTGAATAGGCTGTCTGAGCAGGTCACTTGACGTGCGCGAAACACCCCAATAAAGTGACACCACCGACTGAGGGTTCAAGGGCCATCCTTTTCGGCCAGAATGGAGGATTTTAATCATCAATGGTTGCACTTGATTGCACTGCAAAGATACTCTGGAAGCTGTCAGCTGTTGATCAGGGACGAATGGGGCAGCGGAGAATGGTGTAGTGTTTACCACGCCCAGCCAATCATCATAACACATCATTTGTAACATGATGCTACCAGTCAGCCATAGCCATGCGGCCACCGGCCCCGCGCCCGATGTTCCACAGGCGGATTGTGAGAAACTAACCATCCCATCCGATGGGATAGGCTATTCACGACAAGCTCAGACAGCCGGAGACTCCTTGAAGCAATTTGGCGGGCAATCAAGACAGGACAGATGCTTCGAACGCTGTTACAGCAAGCAGCAGTTGCAACACACGGCCCTGGAGCTGTACGACATCATGAGTTTCCCGGCCCGGCTGCCACAGCGGTAGATGGGCGCTGGGACTTCAAGTTATGCTCAATGCCGATGTGTTCCAAGGCACTTAAAATGACCTTGAGTGTGACGGCAGGGGCCCGTAGCGTGCCGTCGGAACCCAAGATCCGTATTCGTCTACGGCGAAGTACAACAAAATACGTATTCCAGCATTTGGAGTCGGGCGCCGGTCTGAGATTGATTCCCGGGATTGGAACGGTTGGTCGATTTGCGTTGGGTCGGTTGCCGGCTTGTTTTGGCGAGTGTGATCAGTTGTTCTGAGCGTTAGTTTCCTGTTGCTGGCCAACACGGTGAAGTGCTTACACAGTACGAAACATGGTGGACATGTAAAGCTGCAGTGCGCACACGCAGTATGCCGTATGACGTATCTAGTTGAACATTAGTTGTTCCGGTGAAGTGCGACGTGTATGCAGGGTATGCAGTACAGTGCATTGTATGCAGCTGCGTAACCGGTTATGCGGGCTCTTTTTCATGAAGCGCAGTACAGAAACGTCCTTCCAGGCAAGCCAGCATAAGCAGTTTTCATCTTTAGTTTGCTTCACTTCTTAACTTCTGTGTGCTTGGGTGCAACAGCTGTCCAGCCCCGGGTGACCATAATCGGCAATGCAAAACGCTGCCACCCTCGCAGGGCAGCACTGTGCAGCGTAGAGTTGTCAACGTGGCAGTTGAGTCGTTGTTACTGCATACCCAACACACTGTTGATTGGCTCAGTCTCTAATGCACTGTTAACTAGATATGTAGTACATCTCCTTCAAGTTGCCGTACGGTTACGTAACCAAGTGTTGAAAGTGGGCAATGTGTTGCTGCTGAATAAGCCCCACCAAGACGCCTTGCTGTTTCGCCTAGTTATTGACTGCCGCTGCTGCTGCTGCTGCTGTGACTGTCACTTCCGCCATGAAACAGCGTTTCTACCCCCTCCCAGCCCAAGCGCGATGGAGCCACACCCTAGAGAAAGATGCATCACTCGTGTGTTGTGCGCCAAACAAAACCCAAATAGACACCGCTGCTGCTGCTGCTGCTGCTGCTGCTGCTGCTGCTGCTGCTGCTGCTAATGATCAAGAGCTGCTGCTGTTGATCTCCGAGAGCTGCTGCTACTCATTTCAGCAGCAGCAGCGTACAGCTCATAAACGCATCTGAGACTTAGGCCCAGATTCTAGTATTATGGCACACATCAACGGTGGTATGCCATTGTGAAGTGTCATGTGTGTCATGACGGTGGTAATGCCATGGTCATGTGAGTTCAGATGCTTCGACGAGCCGGCCTGCTGCTGCTGCCACTGCTGCCACTGCTGCCACTGCCGCTGCTGTCACTGCTGCCGCTGCTGCCGCCTTAATCCTCCCAAGCGCCTCTGAGCAACAGTCCAGGGATGTTTAATGTTGTTGTACACATCACGGTTGCTGTTCAACCTATGCCGTGTTGAGATGGGTTGAGCGAACGGCTCTCCCTGCTGCCACTGCTGCCACATTTGCTGCCTGCCTGGCACTTGGCAGTTTCGTGCTGCTGGCAACAATCGCATAAACCCTCCAAGCACCTCTGAGCCACAAACTAGGACTCCATGCTGTTGCATACATAACCATCATAATGGCGGACATCATTTCAATGTCACGCGTGTTGAGATGGCTTAACCGCATGGCTCTCGCTGCTGCCACTGCTGCCACGCTTGCCGTGAGTGCTGCTAGCAGCAGTGGCCTAAACCCCCAAGAGGCTTCAAGACACAAACCAGAACTCACAGCTGTTGCATATGTGATGGGTTACGTCCTTGTCACGCGTGTTGATATGGCCTAACTGAACATCTCTTGCTGCTGCCACAGCAGCAGCAGCAGCATCTTAGATCTCCCAAGTGCCTTTGAGCCACAATCCAGGGTTCAATGTTGTTGCATACATCACCGGCGTTATGTCATTATCACGTGTGTTGAGATGGCTTGACCAGTAGTTATGGATGTCTCTGATGCGCTGCTGCCACTGCTGCCGGTTGGGCATGTCAGGGCGGACACTCTTCAGGGCCTGCGGCGGCGGCGGCAGCAGCAGCAGCAGAGAATCTTGATTTTGAACAGCTTATGAGCTACAGCAGCAGTTTGGAGCCAAGGCTTTCACGTGAATTGGTAGTGGGAAAGGTTTTAGACACGCTGCGGCCACTGCTGCCAGTTGAGCAATTCAGGGTGCACATTTCGTAAGGGCTGAAGCTAGTAACACTGGCAGCAGCGGCAGCAGCATCAGCAGCAGCAGGCAAAGCAGCACAACTAAAAATGAAACTCACAACTCTGCCACCTGTAGTCCCATGCTTGTGCCATATTCCCTGCAAGTCAACTGCCAATGCCTTGGTTGATCAAAGTACTTGTCATCTCACAGCAAAGGAATCTTCAACAGAGGCTACCAAGCCGAGGTTCAGAAGTGACATGAAACAAGCCTGCGTGCCTGTAGTCCAATACTTGTGCCAAACTCTCTGAAGGCCAGTCGCCACTGCCTTGGTTGATGAAAGTAGCCATCAGTCCACAAGCCATCTAGGTACCTCACACTCGAGTCTGATATGTGTCTTGCCCACGGCTCCTGCATTGTAAAGTTACAATGTGCGTTATAACACACACAACACACAGCAAAACCATCGAAACACAACAGTTTGATATGTGTTTCCTTTGCTTCCCATGTGTTTTTCCCATGCATGCATCCTACTGAGTTCATCAAGGGCCGCGGGTGTGGAATGAGGCTCATTCCACAGAGCATTTAGGTACCTTACACTTGTGTCTGATATACGTCTCGCCCAAGGCTCCTGCACAGTAAAACGCATGCCACCCAACACACCGCAAATGAATAAAAGTTCCTGTGCTGCCAATGTTGTACGTACAACATGCGTACAATTGGATGCAAGCATCAAAGACTTGGTAAAACTACCCCGCGTTTCATGGAGCATCAAGGTACCTCACACTTGTGTCTGATACATGTCTCGCCCAAGGCTCCTGCAATGTGTGACACACACACAACACACAGCAAAGCATCAACCGAACAGTCAGTGTGCTGCCACTGTCTCACATGCATGCATTCTCTATTGCTACTGCCAGTTCACACCCGCCAGGAGCCAGCAAAATGGCTCATGGGGTGTTGATCCAAGTACTGATCATCCTATAATGCATCTAGGCACCTCATATTGGTGTCTATATGAGCCTTGCCCAAGGTTCCTGCGATGTGTGACACGCCCAAACACACAGCAAAGGATCAACCGAACAGTCAGTGTGCTGCCACTGTCTCACATGCATGCATTCACTATTGCTACTGCCAGTTCACACCCGCAAGGAGCCAGCAAATGGCTCATGGGGTGTTGATCCAAGTACCGATCGTCCTATAATGCATCTAGGTACCTCATACTGGTGTCTACATGTGTCTCGCCCAAGGCTCCTGCGATGTGTGACACACCCAAACACACAGCTAAGGCAATCAACCGAACAGTCAGTGTGTTGCCACTGTCTCACATGCATGCATTCACTATTGCTACTGCCAGTTCACACCCGCAAGGAGCCAGCAAATGGCTCATGGGGTGTTGATCCAAGTACCGATCATCCCATAATGCATCTAGGTACCTCATACTGGTGTCTGATATGTGTCTTGCCCAAGGTTCCTGCAATGCGGCACACCAAACACACCGCAAAAGCATCAAAGCACCGGTCCAACACTTCCTGTGCTGCCAATGTTTCACATGCATGCTATGTAACACACCTTATCCCTTTACCAGCGTGACAGCAAGAGCCCCTCGCCAAGAAACGCAGCAGTTTGCATCATTATTTTTGAATTAATCAAGAAAGTCCACGGCTAGGTATCGCAAGCATCGCAACCTAAGTACTGCAACAATATTCTTGGCCCTTGTGTTTTTCTTATGACAGGAGGAATTTGGCTCTTACAACCCCTTGAACTTGCTCAGATGAGGTATGCAACACGAGCCTGCTGTGTTTTTAGATCAAACTTACCTTATCCCTTTGCCAGTGTGACAGCCACAACGCCTCACCAAGGTCGAGGGGGTCATCGGATTGGTACCTGATAACATTGTAACACGCAAAATAACGTTAATAACAAAACAACGTAATAACACTATGTAAGACAAAAACCTATAAGGTGTCTGAAACACCTGGAATAGTGGCACATGTCAGGAGACTGCTTTGAAGGATTACTATGAGTGTTAATAACATACTGAAGTCAACTCCATAACCTCTGAAGTCACACAGCAGCTTAGAAGTTTGATTGTGCTGCTGGTCAGCTCACAAGACCAAAGTTACTTTGTTACTGTAACTGTTACTTTGTTAACCATGACTGTTACTTTGTTATCTTGTTTCTGTAACAGCTGTGCCAGGTGCACTAAACACCAGCAGAATGCATGAGGCTCATTGGCACTTATTGGCATCTCAACGTAATACCGCAATCGGATTGAGGCATTTGGTACCAGTAACTTCACGAGTAGGATAACGTTCTACTTACATTTCGTATTTTGCATCCACGATCGCCTGCATGTCAGCGATCTCTCGGCTTAGGACATCAGCGTCAGCAACACCTGCCAGCAGCAGCACCAGCAGCAGCAGTAACAACAGCACATGTACAATATCTTTGTAGTTTCCATCGTCTCAAGGGCCAAGTCAGTACTGTCACTGCCCCTGCCGCCAGCAGCAGCAGCAGCAGCAGCAGCAGCAAAGGTGCAACTTGTGAAACACAGCTCCTTGTGATTGATGTGGCGGGGATTTAGTAGGTTCGATTGGAAATGAGTCTGCCATTGATCAAGGGAGATGGTCCTGAATTGAGAACCCGCTTCTGTGCGAACTGCTGCAACTGCCAGGGTGCAAATAAACGGTACATGTTTTAAGGGTAGATTACACTGGCTCATGTGCCGCTGCTGCCATGTGCCGCATCAATGGCTGGCAGCAGCAGCAGCAGCAGCAGCAGCAGCAGCAGCACCACCACCACCACCACCAGCAGCAGCAGCAGCAGCAACAGCAGCAGCAGCAGCAAAGGTGCAACTATTGAAGCACAGCTCATTGTGATGATCTTGCGCTCACTCACCCATCTTTTGTGCTTGTTGCTGTAGTACTTTGTATGTAACAAGTCCATCATATGGATCAAGATTGCCCATACTGCTCACAGCCGGTTGACTCAAGTCGGTTGACATCTTCCAGTACATACGCTTAGGACCACCAACCCTGGGCTACAGACAGACACAGCAAGCGTATATGTGGTCATGCGACTGAATGAATCAATGAATGAGCTCCGCATAGCGCTTTCAAGAGAGCGCTAGTGTAAGTTAAGGGAGGGTAATGTGTGTGTAGGGGCGACTCCACATTCCCTACCGTCATCATGCGACTACTGCGAGTGTTTTGCGTGTGTCTGTTTGTGTGAGATAAGGCCACAACCGGGTGGCCGATTGACATGTGGTTCCAGTACATACGCTTAGGACCACCCACCCTCGGCTACAGACAGACACAGCAGAAGCAAAGAAACATGTTGCTATACGGTCATGTAACTCATAGAGTGTTACGCGTATCTAGGTCATATTGTGTGTGATAAAGTTATCAACAGATCACCAGTTGCCCATGCTTGTTTTGTCAGGTTGACTCCAAGTCGATTGGCATCTTCCAGTACATACACTTAGGACCACCGCCAACAGGCTACAGACAGACACAAACAGCAGAAGCAAAAGCAAAGTCCTTGTATGCGGTCATGTAACTGCTGCAAGTGTCTGCATGTGTCTGTGTGTGTGAGATAAGGCCACGGCCAGGTGGCCGAGATCAATCGACATGTCCAGTACATACGCTTAGGACCACCAACCCTGGGCTACAGACAGACACAGCAAGCGTATATGCGGTCATGCGACTACTGCACATGTTTGCGTGCGTCTGTGTGTGTGAGATAAGGTCACGGCCAGGTGGCCGAGGTCGAAATCCATACTGCTCGTGGCCAGGTGTGTGGCGGGGGTAAATCGACATCTTCCAGTACATACGCTTAGGACCACCAACCCTGGGCTACAGACAGACACAGCAAGCATATATGCGGTAATGTAACTACTGCGAGTGTTTGCGTGTGTCTGTTTGTGTGAGATAAGGTCACGGCCAGGTGGCCGAGGCCAACTGACATCTTCCAGTACATATGCTTAGGACTACCAACCCTGGGCTACAGACAGACACAGCAAGCATATATGCGGTAATGTAACTACTGCGAGTGTTTGCGTGTGTCTGTTTGTGTGAGATAAGGCCACGGCCAGGTGGCCGAGGCCAACTGACATCTTCCAGTACATAAATCACATATGCTTAAGACCACCAACCCTCGTATACAAGCACACACAGCTAAAGCATGTATGAATCCAGTGTTAGTGAACAATTAGATCCATACGCGCTGTTTCAGTGTGCACAACAGCAGTTTACAAATTATTTGAAATCCATACTGCTCATGGCCCAGGTGTGGCAGGGGTAAATCGACATCTTCCAGTACATACGCTTAGGACCACCAACCCTGGGCTGCAAACACATACATACAGCAACTGTTTCAGTGAAAGTCAGACGGTGAAAGTGTTGAATCCTTTCCTCCTTCAATAGTCTCATTGTAAGTTTGCAAACACAATATCACTGTTAGGTGTGCATGACTACACACTTGGGGTAGATCAGTGTGTATTGCAACCAGTCTCCAAGTAGTACCTGTGACGATCGGGAGACTCGAACTCACTGCTGATGCTGCTGCCATCGCTGCACAACCACCAATGCAGGCAAACCCCCAAAATTCCCTGAAACATGATCACTTGCACTCACTTACCTGTCTTGTGTGCTTGTTGCTGCAGTGGTTTGTATGTAACAAGTCCATCATAAGGTGTGCATAACCACACACCTGGGGTATTTCAGTGTGTATTGCAACCAGTTTATGCTTGCCTGGTATGTGAATGCTGGGTGAATGTGTTGTATCATCTCAATCGACCAGCTCAAGTACCGCCTCTCGCCCGTGACCGCTGCTGCTGCTGCTGCTGCTGCTGCTGCTGTTGTTGCTGCTGCTGCTGCTGCTGCTGCTGCTGCTGCTGTAACATTGACGTAGCTACTGCTGCTGCTGTAATCTTGCCTCAGTGATTTGTACCAGTGTAATCATCATCGTCAAGAATGTTTCAGAATATCTCAGAATGCTTTGGCATGGTTCAGAAAGTATCAAATATCGGGATGTATTGCAAACAGGCTGTGCTTGCCTGGTATGTGAATGCTGGGTGAATGTGTTGTATCATCTCAATAGCCCAGCTCAAGTACCGCCTCTCGCCCGTGACCGCCGCTGCTGCTGCCAGTGCAAAAGCCCATTTCGTGAGGTAATGAAAGTACTGCCCATCACCATCTGGATGACCTGCAGCAGCAGCAGCAGCAGCAGCAGCAGCAGCAGCAGCAGTGATGGATGAAGCCATTGGCGAATCGTGGAGCACAACACAACTCATTGCTTCAATGCTGTTGGCTGTTGCTGCCAATGCAGAAGCTCACTTTGTGAGGTGATGAAAGTACTGGCCATCACCATCTGGATGACCTATATCAGCAGCAGCAGCAGCAGCAGCAGCAGCAGCAGTGATGGTGATATCACTTCAATCGTTTGAAGACATAGGTGGATCCTCGTTGACCAGAAGTTGTGTAGTCGGCACTTGTGCATGAACCGTGCATTTCTGCTGGCCTATGATAGTACACCCGACCGGCACAATTCTCTTGCAAGGCATAATCTTGTCAGGAACTTCAAATACAAAATGAGTAACACATGAGAACGCAGAATACACATTCCGGTAGCTTCAGATCAAGCCACAAGTGTCACCTTGTGGGCGGTAAAGAGTGTGGAATCACCCCGACACACACATTTCTATTGCGAGAATCTTGTTAAATTCTTGTCAGAAAACATAAAAAAACACATTCCAGTAGCCGCAGAATGAGCCACAAGTGTCACCTTGTGGGTGTGGTTTGCCAATTCTCAGACCAGCAGCAGTTGGTTGGGCGTCACTTGCGCTCACTGAGCTTAGTAAGTGCTCTCATCAGCACCTCTTGTGCAACTCATTCACCCATGACGTAAAGTGCATGAACCATGCATTACAAGTGTTGGTTTAGCACACCAGTCCCTCCTACAAAAGTAGCAAGAATATATTGTCAGAATTATGCAAACATATAATACATGATGCTTCCCAGTAGCTTCAGATAAAGCCACAAGCGCCACCTTCCGGGTGTGGTTTGCCAATTCTGAGACCAGCCGTAGTCGGATGGGCGTCACTTGCACCTGGTAACCAGTCTGATCCATCTCTGGTGTGACCCATTTCCCGTTACACGACATGAAATGCATGAACCATGCATGACTAGTGCTTGTATAGCCACACCAAACCCTCACAATTCTCTTGCAAGGTAGAGCATTCTTGTCGGAAAGATACAATATGATACATTCCAGTAGGCTCAGGACACGTCAAAGTGTTACCTTCTGGATTTGGCTTGCCAGCTTTCTAAGACCAGGCGCAGTCAGATGGGCGTCACTTGCTCCTGGTAACCAGTCTGATCCATCTCTGGTACAACCCATTTCCTTACGACAAACCATGCATGACTAGTGCTGGTATAGTTCACCAAACCCTCACATGACTCTTGCATCCCCTGTTATCTTGCCAAAATTATACATTACTGTAATCTTGTCATAAAATTTGGAAATAGTAGTTTCCAGTAAGCTCAGACCAAGCCAGCATGTCACCTTCCGGGTTTACCGTTTGTGAGACCAGCAGCAGTTGGAAGGGCGTCACTTGCTGCTGGTAACCAGCTTGATCCATCTCTGGTACAACAACCCATTTCCTTACGATATGGAATGCACAAACCATGCATGACCACTGGCAGTGGCACTGCTGGGCATAGTGCACCAGATCTTCAACATGATGTGATTGTAATCTTGTCAGAAACATACAAGGACGTATACTTGTCTGGAACATACACAATAAGCCAACATGTCACCTTCCGGGTGTGGTTTGCCAATTCTGAGACCAGCCGCAGTTGGATGGGCGTCACTTGCTCCTGGTAACCAGCCTGATCCATCTCTGGTGTGACCCAGTGTGTTATGCACTGAGGTGATCAGGCCTAGCGCTTGATGTAGGTATCTGGCAGCAGCGGCAGCAGCAGCAAGCACGTCATTGCTAAAATCAAACCAGCAGCAGCAGCAGCAGAAATGCCACAGTAGGCCCATTAAGTAGTAGCAGCAGCAGCAGCAGTTGGATGGGCGTCACTTGCTCCTGGTAACCAGCTTGATCCATCTCTGGTGTGACCCAGTGTGTTATGCACTGAAGTGATCAAGCCTAGCGCTTGCTGTAGATACCTGGCAGCAGCGGCAGCAGCAGCAAGCATGTTATTGCTAAGATTAAACCAGCAGCAGCAGCAGAAATGTCACATTAGGCCCAATAAGTAGTAGCAGCAGCAGCAGTTGGATGGGCGTCACTTGCTCCTGGTAACCAGCTTTTGATCCATCTCTGGTGTGACCCAGTGTGTTGTGTACTGAAGTGATCAAGCCTAGTGCTTGATATAGATACCTGGCAGCAGCAGCGGCAGCAGCAGCAAGCATATTATTGCGAAGATTCAACCAGCAGCAGCAGCAGAAATGTCACAGTGGGCCCAATAAGTAGTAATAGCAGCAGCAGCAGTTGGATGGGCGTCAATTGCTCCTGGTAACCAGCTTTTGATCCATCTCTGGTGTGGCCCAGTGTGTTATGAACTGAAATGATCAAGCCCAGTGCTTGCTGTAGATACCTGGCAGCAGCAGCGGCAGCAGCAGCAAGCATATTATTGCGAAGATTCAACCAGCAGCAGCAGCAGAAATGTCACAGTGGGCCCAATAAGTAGTAGCAGCAGCAGCAGCAGTTGGATGGGCGTCAATTGCTCCTGGTAACCAGCTTTTGAACCATCTCTGGTGTGACCCAGTGTGTTATGAACTGAAATGATCAAGCCTAGTGCTTGCTGTAGATACCTGGTGGCGGCAGCAGCAGCAGCAGCAGCCGTGTAACTTTAAGCCCAAACAATAGCAGCCGCAGCAGCAGCAGCAGCAGTGTCTCATGCTCGGATTGGTCACAGCCACTTTGAAATAGACTGAACTCGACTACATAAGTTTGTAATGTCATTTGTGAGTGAAAAATCTGGCTCACAACCAGATTCTTCACACACAAAGAAGCATATCAAACTGCATGTAGTGCAGATTCACTGACAGCTAGCTATTGCCCAAATCTTCCACCAGAACACACACAGAATTAGGTATCATAGTTGCAGTACGAAGCTTTGCAACAAGAAGAACAGCCACAGAAAACAATTAATCACGCAGACAAGGGCCAACATCAGCATGGGGACTGGGTATCAAGCACAAGTGTAGCACTGCACAGTCTTCCGCCAGAACATACACAGCCATACAAGGGCCAACATCAGCATAATGACTCGCTATACAGCTGCCTTGATCCCAGATGCAAGGCAGCTGTATAGCGAGTCATCATGCTGATGTTGGCCCTAAGGGCATGTATCACCCGCATTATGGCAGCCCAATCATCATCATCAGCAGCAGTTGGATCAGCACTCTTGCCTGCTAACCAGTATGATGGTACCTTACGCTTGCTTTGAGTACACGGCAGCAGCAGTAGCGGCAGCAGCAGCAGGGAAAGTGCCCGAATATTTCAACAAGATGCAGCAGCACATGCCAGCTTGTGACACATGCCAGCTTGTGATTTCTCTCTCAGGGACCAGACAAACAAGACAGAAGCACCTATCCTGCTCTGTTTGCCACCGTGTAAGGGAATCCACCATGCTGCAAGCATTTATAAGCCTGGTTCCCATATAGCTGTCCCATGCCCGTGGTGTCAAAAATAAATGCTGCAGCTGCTGCAGGTGCGATGCTTGCGCACTGTTCTTGCTGTGAAAGTGACTGCGCCCTGCAACCAGTCAAATGCGGTGTTAAGAGCTGCAGTGTCATGTATGGCGGCGTATGCTTGTACAGTGTGATCTAGCTCCCCAGGCCAGCAGCATGCAATCACGAAACCGTTGGCCCCAAACTGTGGCGCTGCAACAGTCAGCCTTCCAAAAGCGTCCCCACCCAACCTGTGGTGATGGTGGTGGTGCTGCCGCCGCTGCTGCTGCCGCAACAAACACACCTCCCACCCACCTGTATTGCTGTAATGGCTTGTATAATATTCAGGGACTGACAACACCTAAGTGTCCATCCACCTACATCTCAGCGCAATCTCAAACACTGACCACTACCTACTGCTAAGATCTACCTACTGCTAAGATCTACCTACTGCTAAGATCTACCTACTGCTAAGATCTACCTACTGCTAAGATCTACCTACTGCTAAGATCTGCCAAAGAACACAACCACAGCCTGCTGTTGCTGCTGCCACCGTTTGCTGCTGCCTCCCTTTGCTGCTTACCAGCATTTCTTTACTAACCTCTCTTGTTGTGTTTGCTTGTACAGTGTTAGATAGTTGACCACACCAAAAGCGTCCGTCCACAAGTATCTTGGGGCCGTCCTCTCAAACGCAGCTGGTTTCCAGTCTGGTCCAGTATAAGGACCATACACAGAGTCTAACACCCTGGACTGCTCTTGAAGCACGGCAGCTGCTACATACAGTGGCGGCAGCAGCAGCAGCAGCAGCAGCAGCAAGCATCAACATCGGGTTCACTCCCGCAGCTTGCTGTAGTAGCAAGATGAACAAAGTTCCAATGCATCAAATAAATGCAGTTGAGCATTGCCTGATCATAAACAGTAACTGTCAGAGGATTTGGTCTAGTATAAGGACCACAAACACTTCCTAGAACCTTGGACTGCTCTTGAAGCAGAGCATCTAGAGCTGATGACCACACAACAGCAGCAGCAGCAGCGGCAGCAGCACAAAGACTCATGATGTGTCCGCGTACACCTGTGTACAGGTGTTTTCAGGTCCCTACTGCTGCCAGTTTTGGAGTTGAGTTGTGCCCAACTGCTGCTGCTGCTGTCATGACTGTTGGTCCATTTCATGCTATATGCCACTTGCATACTCTACGAGTTGACTGGTTTGGCAGCAGTGCTGCTGCTGCTGCTCCCAAGACAAACAGAAACACCCTCTGAGACAAACCAAAAACAGTGGTCATACCTGTTGGACATGTTTCTGCTGCTGCCATGTCTCCAAAGTTTCTACTGCCTGCTGCTGCTGCTGCTGCTGCTGCTGCTGCTGATCCTGTTACTGCTATCAAACCAAACACTCTCCTTGAGAGATCTGAGATCGGCCGCAGCTGCCTCAATGCACTGCTGCTGCTGCTGCTGCCGGTAGATGCAGCCCCAGCTGCCCTATGGACAGTTGACAGTCCTGACTTTGTAGATCTGGTCTTAAAGGCTGCTGCTGCTGCTGCCGCTGCTGCTGCTGATTTGGGTTGTCTGATAAGAGCTGTTGCGACAGGTCTGGTGCATATAACTCTGCCACACAACCGCATGTGTTGCTGTGCAACGTCCCAGCAATCTGTGCAGTCCGGTCTACACCACAAAACAGTCACAAAATTTAGGCAGGTTGTTGTCAGACTTACGCAACCCCTTTATGGCAATATGTGGCGAAGTAATAAACTATATAGCACGTATTGTTGTGGTCACTAGTGTTACCCGTTGGTGGAAAGGATCCAAAAAGCCCCGGAGAAGGTTATCAAAAGCTATGAGACAGGTGTCCGATCCGCATAGCAACAATATGTGGCGAAGTGCAATTTTGCCTTACACAACTGTAAGTACAGAAAAGCACTGTGGTGTGCAGGGGTGAACGCAGTGCTCTATGCTTGCTTGACTGCTCGCAGCAAAGGTCCTGTGCCGGTTTGATAGCCATCGGAGAGCTTCGTGTGTTTCTGACATTCGTGTGCGGTTTGAAACCGTCTCAGGTCATAAGGCAGAGCTACGGGAACTTTAGGGGAAAACGAAAGGCCACATACTGATGCTGGTTTTGCTGCTGTTGCTACAGCGTTGTTCGCACCTTAAGCAGCAGTTTCGGTCCTGATCAGTAACCAGCTACATAGTATGATGCTGGATTGAGTCTATTATAAGCTATGATAGAGCGTTGAGGCGGGGTTTGGTCCCTTCTGTAGTTTCGGAACTGCTGAACGAAACTTGCGCAGTCGCTTCAAAGTTCACAACGAACTCTGCACAGACGTAGGCGATGATACGATTCAACGTGAATAACTGTGCGCATGATGTTGATGACTGGATTACCAGGCTACTAGAGCCGAAGCCCTATCGTCGGGTATACGTATAGACAGCTGCGTCAGTTATCAGCGCAGCTATTGCAAACTCAAACGTAATCAACACAAGCTGTTCCATCGGATGTGCAACGGAGGCAGTCGCACCCCATGAACGACTGTGCGTATAGGCGTACGTACGGTCAAACAAAAACAACGTTGAAGCTGAAGCAGCACGTCGGAGGTGGCAGATGGGCCTGCAGCGCTAGCGCTAGCGTTGCTGCGCTCAACCATGTCAAAGAAGCGCTATGCTTGAGTGTATACGTTTCTAACAGGCTGCCTCGGACTGTTGCCTGGATAGTGAACTGGTCGCACTGTGCATGCAGGGTATAGCCAACTCTTGTCAGAAGAAGAAGAAGAATCAGAACCCCTTCCGGCCGCAAGGCCTTTGGGACGTACTTGGTGGCTCAGCCACACTGACAAACCAGATTTAGACCACCCTCTGGGGCGCCTTCAACTTTTGTCAACAACACTACAGCTGGCCAAGTAACAATGACAGCTGGCAAACATTACACTAAAGCTCGGGCCAAAGCACCAGGACCTTCCTGCGCTTGGAGGTGAGTTCAGCCAGTTTCGCTGTCAGCCAATGCTGTGTGGGCGGCTACCGGTTCTGTTTGCTTCCTGCGGAGACCTGCTGTTGTTGCGGCTCGCTCTTGTGACATGGTCAAAATCAATGCTGCTTAGTTGCAAGCATTGCTGTTGCTTGGCCAGCTACAGCTGGTCTAGTATCGTACATGGCATGACAGCTGGCTGAAGAAGATGGATGGATTTCTGTCATGCTCACACTGTCAGGCCAATGCACCTGGTGATTCTGCCTGCCCTAGGAGGTGGGTTGAGACAGTTCTAGAACTGCAGATCTGCTGGCAGTCGATGTTGCTCAGTTGCAAAGTGTGTAGCTTTTCCCTAAGTCCGCAGGAACTGTAGGAAAAGTGACGTTGTCATTCTGGCGAGATAACAGGACGATGTTTGTTTATCACTGTTCGCAGTCATTGCAAACGATTGTAGCTTTTTCGTTGGTGATTCTTGGCGTACTTTACAAGCCTTGTGCTTTGGTGTCGCCGCAGTCTTTCTCTTCGCGCGTTCCTTTGCTGGCCGTTTGAGTTTATATTGGTTCTTTACCATTATCATGAGTGTTTCGACTCGTAGTGACGCAAGTCACTGTTACTTCCCAGGTAAAGCTTTGCAATCATTGTTGCTACTGGCTGTGGGGCCGTTTGCCAGAGTTGAGAGCATGGCAGGCTACTGTGTCCTGAAAGTTTGAGACTTTGGCCCTTGCACATCCATCGAGCATTTCGGATGCAATACAGATTGTGCAATAGCTTCCCGAGCACTGTGTGCTGCTGCGGCTGCCGTAGGTTTCAACAGCTAGAGCTTATCCTAGAGCTTACCGTGGTGATCACCAATATGCGCAGACTGCAACTACCCTGACATGACAGCCTCGAGTGCTCAACATGCCAGAACTTTGAGTGTTGTGATAGTAACCAGCACGAGTTCAGCTGTTGTTGTATCTGCTGTTGCTGCTGTAGGTTCCAATGGCCACAGCTTGACATCACAAACATGCCTAGATTGCAGCTGCCCGACTTGACCAGCCTCGTGGGCGCCCTCATACCCAAAATTCCTGTTTTCCTGCACCTAAAAGTCGACCTTCCAGCTCCCAAAGCTTGGCGGCGGCAATTTCACACTGAAGCTCCTTAGGCTGAAGCTCCGTAGATCTGGTGGCGACCTTGGTCAGGACTTGAAGGGGTAGATACTTTTCAGTCAGTATGAGAAAGTTCATAGTTGGTGGGTGTGTACTCCTGGGTAGCCGCTTCTATGTCAGTATGAGAAACTTTCTGAAGTTCACCATTGCCAGTGAGTGTGAACTATGCCACAGTGTGAGCTATGCCACAAAGGGAACTTCAGACTGAACCTGTATGGGATTTGTGGCCATCCTGCCAACTTGTGAGCGGCTTGATTGAAGGGCTTGTCACTGGAGGGATTGTAAAGACCACTTTGTGGTCGAGGTTTTCAGTTTTGTGGTTTCAGGGTTTCATTCCTGTCAGTGAGTGTCTGAAAGTAACAGCTAGTGGCCCACGGACTGCTGGATACTGCTTGCATGCCAGCTGAAGCTCCAAGGCCATAGTAGCCTATTATCCGGCGAGTAGAGTGTTCAAAACCTGGGGCCTGCACTCAGTTGCTGAGTCTGCCACTTGAACCAAGTCGATAACTTACTGAGTCAGTGATGATTACAGCATATACACGAACTTGAAGTTTGTTGGTTGTTGTTGTGCACGGGGGCTTCGTTTGCCAAACGTTTGGAAGTTCTAACAGTACTGCAGAATCGGTTGACTGCAAGGCTGGCTTTTATGGCTGTCGGCCAATATCTCTGGGTAGCCATATTGCCTTCCAAACTGTAGAAGAAGAAGAAGAAGAAGAAGAAGAAGAATTACCCTTTCCTCCAAACTGTAGAGCCAACGCGACATGAGTGACGTTTGTTAAGGTCTGTGTTGTTGTGTTGCCCTTGTAACAAATCAAGCATCACAATTGTGTGGCATTTTAAATGACTAGGGGACGTGACAGTCTGTTTTGTATGCAAGCTTCACAAAATCATCGTCAGGCCGGCACTGCAAGGTGTACACATGACATGTTATCCGCCAATCAGTGTTGATATGCCAATCAGGCTTCGTAGGCTGGAGATCCGGGTGCGACTCCCGGCGAGACGGGCACGCAGGGTTTAAAACTGGTACTGCATCTGAGATCCATCGAAGGGTGGTCACAGGCCGCCCGTTCATGCAATATACACAACCATGATGTGAAGGGTACCAAGCATCCCATGAGTCATCGCTGGGTAGTGCCTGGACGGTCTATCCCCAATCATTGATAGAGAATCGGAGCATCGCGCTGGCAGCAGCAACCCGCAAGCGCAGGAAGTCAGCATGCGCAGCGCGTGCTCAGAAGCTGGTATCAAGAACAGAACAACAGCACCAGTTGGGAGAGAAGCTGTGAGGGGTTTGTCAACTCTGTGTTCTATACACCACAGTAGTGGGATTGCAGGCAACCCCCAGCCAGGTGTGTGATGATCACACAACTAGAACCGCCACCAAACCACCTAATACGGTTTGCCTGCCATGCCGTAGTCGGGCTGTCCGGTTTAAAAAGCGATAAAAAACGCTCAAGACGTTATCACAGAACCGCCATGAGCTGACTGTGGCAGTATATACTGCAGTTGCTGACGAAGCGCATGCGTAGGGTTCACCAAAGACGTTCTGAGTGGCTTGTCATGACAAGCTAGACGTTGATCTAGAGGTTAGACCTGAACAATGTACTGTATGCGGCTCTTGCGGGCTGTTTCTTCGCAAATTGCCAATGCGCAATATAAACGCACCATTCGTGGACCGTTTGGGGCACATCTCTGCTACTTGCTGACACACGGGCACTGCAGCTACGTCGTCCTCATAGTGCTGGTGGTAGTAGTAACGAATACGAGCGTACACGTGGTGCAAGCAGGCGAAAAGCGTAACCAGAGGTCTGGGTCCATTCTCCTGGGAGCTCCAGGTGAATGTATCAACTCTTGGACTCTTTCGCGGAGCACCAGTACACTTTGATCCAATGGCGCTCTTTGCAGGCCCGCACGTAGCTCGGCCTTGTCCTTGCAGTTGGCCGGGCCAGGCCCACAGGACGTGCACGTGCCGAGCTACGTGCGGGCCTGAAAGCTTACGGCCTGCAGCCTGAAACGTTTCAGCCAGCGTGATATGCCCTCTGGTCACTGACGGGCAGTTGCCATCATGCGGCATGACAAGCTGCAGTACCACGGTCCCGACTGTTCTGTTGAAATACCCAGACCAGAGGCCGCACAGCTTATCGTGCCTTCGAGATGCGTGTGTAAAGTCCGTGCTTACTATATACACGACGCTTGTCCACTGTTGGTATCTGCACTACTCGTTTGCTGAGCACTGATCAGCATTTGTGTAGGGTCACACTAGTGTACTTGCTACTGCTCACTTATTCTTTGCAGGCGTCACTGGCCAGGCGGTGTGGAAAGCATCAGCATGCACGCAACAGCAGATGATCCGAAACAGCAGCAGGCCCAGGTAGCAGCGATGGAAGCCATCACACTTGATATGCCGTGTGAGTGAAACTGATGGTCCTACAGGGGAAGCAGTAGTGCGACTGCAAGCAGCAGCAATCAGAATGTCGTCACCCGCCGTGGTAATTGATGTAGACATCGACCAGCCCTTGTATTTTGCCTGCTCATATCTGGCTGGTTTGGGATCATACAGCATGCACATGCCCTCACGTATTCAGCTTGCTTGTCAAGAGTGAACATGGTGCAGCTTCAATCCATCACTGCGCTGAACATATCACGCTGTCGGTGCCATCGATAGCCCATCTCTTACCACCCCCTTGCTCACTTACTTGTACTGTTCTAGAGCGC
The DNA here is from genome assembly GCA_002588565.1 of Coelastrella sp. UTEX B 3026. Classification (NCBI taxonomy): domain Eukaryota; kingdom Viridiplantae; phylum Chlorophyta; class Chlorophyceae; order Sphaeropleales; family Scenedesmaceae; genus Coelastrella; species Coelastrella sp. UTEX B 3026. The sequence goes on from NSMO01000035.1 coordinate 115,996, forward strand.
CTGCAATTGCTGCATATTTGTTGATCACGTCCTGCTGATACAGCCTCGCATGCAGTAACTGTTGCAAGCCAACATGTTGCAGCAGTTAGCTAGTACCCTCCCTTGTGGCTGATGTTGTGCAGGTTGTATTGCGGTCGGCACTGTGGTCAATGGCCGTTACACAGTGAATGAGATGCTCCACAGATCAGCCACCGCAATCACATACTCTGCAACAGACAACATCACTCAGAAACAGGTGAATTTCCAGCATCTGCCACTATTCAGCCTAGCGTCATCAAGTTGCAGCAGCCAACAGCTGACCAACTTATTTCGCTGATGCATCAACGGACCTGGGTATCTGAACACATGCGGGATGACAACAGCAAATTGATGTAGCGGCTGCTGTGTACCTCACTTTGTTCGCCTTTTAAATGTTCGGCGACTGATTTCTGAGGCTGCAAGCTTTTTCAAAGGCTTGAACAAACTCGTGCCTTGTGAGTAGACACCAACAGACACAGCGCAGCCACGGCATGCATGAATGAATGAGCTCCGCATAGCGCTTTCAAGAGAGCGCTAGCGTAAGTTAAGGGAGGGTAATGTGTGTGTCGAGGCGACTTCACATTCTCTACCGTCTGCCACGGCAGTAAGGTGTGTATAAATGTAAATTGCTATGTTCGCACACTCCTAGGTTGCCCTAACGGCGGTGCCCTTGAGGGGCCCGTGTGGATCTAAGCAGCTGGAGGTTTTGCGGCATGAAGCTGTAGTCATGCAAGGCCTTGCTCATCCAGGGATACCAGCATACATGGACCACTTTGTGGAAGATGCTGCATCCGATAGGGCCTTCTACATTGTACAGGTAAAGACGCAAAGTATTCAGAACGGCTTGCTATGAATCCCGTTTCGCTTGTATGTTGCTGGTCACATTACGGCAGGGTTGCTTTGTGTAATCTGCCACAACAATGGATGTATGGTGTGTGTTGGATGTTGGTGTAAGGCTGAGACCGGGGGCAATGCACTCTCTTGCTCTTTTCTCAAAACAAGACCAGCTTTGTGCTGTAGGTATGCCACCATTTATCATGTCGCACATGCCACAGCTTTGTGCACATCAGGTTCAAACTATCACACATCAGCACTCATCTCAATCGCTGCAATCTCAGCTCTCGCCATTTCTGCACTGCGCCCGGTCGAGCCGTTCAGGAAGAAGTGCAAGGAAAGTCCTTGGCTGATATGGTGGCTGCGGGCATGAGAGCTGACGAGTCACAAGTAAAAAGAATTGCTCTGGGCCTCCTCAACATTTTGAAGTATCTGGGATGCCTGCGGCCAGCAGTGATGCACGGAGATGTCAAGCCAGAGAACGTGGTGCTTGGGGGCGGGAAATGGGGTGGAAGGGTGTATTTGACATGCTTTAGAGGTGTACAATGGGCAGCTGCTACAGGTGAGGATTGTTATCAGTGTCAACACAAACGGAACTTTGTTTGGCTCAGTAGGCGCAATGCCCGATGCAGTGTGCTTGGCACAAGCTGCTGAGGAGGCAGCAAGGGAGCTCATGGAGTGAACTATACCGGGGGCTGTGCTGATTGTCATCCACAATACTATGCCCAGGCTCAGGCCCCCTCTTACCATGCTCCATGCTAAAGTGTTTAGGCTCACAATGTTGTGGATGCCTGCTTTGTTGGTCTGCAGGCAACCTCAGCCTAAGCAGCACTGGTACAGCCTACACTTACGGCTACATGGCTCCTGAGCAGTTCACAGACACGGCTTCTCCGGCATCAGATCTGTATGGCCTGGGTGCAACACTTCTGTATTTGCTTACAGGCCTTGAACCCCAGCTGCTCCCGAAGCATCGGCTGCGCATCACCTGGAGGTAATTCTGCGCTCAATCCTGCTTTGTCAATGTGTGGTTACGTATTTCCTTGTATGGTCTTATGCAGGGACTGGTTTCCATCAGGAAGTTTGCACATCAGCTGGTGTATAGCTGGATGCTGTTGCCTGATGGTCAAGCAACTGCTTTCTGTGCTTGTGAGCACGTCTGACAAAAAGCGGTCTTGGTTTGCACTGAATGAAGGATACTGCACCTGGCCACACCCGGCAGTGCTTGGAGGTTACACTGGCTACCCGCACAAGTTCATGCCTTGCTTGCATGCTGAAGCCAGATCTCAAAGCACGACCACACCCAAAAAGGCAATGGCGATGGCTTTGACATGACCTGCCTCCTGCAATCCCTTGACATACTGCTGCTCCTACTGCATCCACAGGGACCGGGTGACTGTCAGCAAGCAACTTGGTGAATTGCTTGACGGTCTTCTAGAACCAGTAGCCAAAGATCGGTTGACGGCACCAGAAGCTATCAGTGTTGCAACGGGCAAAGCAGCAGGCAGCACAAGGAGTCCACAACCGGGTGACACCTTACCCAGTGGGGACCACATGCACCTCTCATTGCTGTTAGCCTGGGTGTGCCTTGTTATTATCAAGAAACACGGATGGTATGTCAGATTTCATGATATATGATGTTATATGTTACACGTTGTATATGTTATGTTATATAACTCGTGTTATGTTGTGGTTGTTGACGAGCGCAAGTGTTGAAGAGCTGCACAGTTCCTGGTTGCCCCCCAGGCCTCAGCGCCAAGGACTTGAATCAATTCTTGTTTGTGGACACAGACCGTAGCTCATGGACTGCGCCCTTGCGCACATATACTGTTGGTGAGTTGAACAATGAATGAATGAGCTCCGCATAGCGCTTTCAAGAGAGCGCTAGCGTAAGTTAAGGGAGGGTAATGTGTGTGTCGGGGCGACTTCACATTCTCTACCGTGAGTTGAACAACTGGTCTTCAACTGCAGCGTGATGCAGTTGGCCACTGTTGACATTGACTCACTAGTAGTGAATATTCAGCATTTACCAATCTGTGCACATGTCCAGACGGTGACTGCATAACTATTAGTGCCCATTCCCAGTTAGAGGGTTGCTGAAATTGACGCAAGTACTGTACCAGGCTAGGGCCCCGACGGGGGAGAAGCAACAGTCCAAAGTAGAGATGTGAGAATGAGCTAGAGAGGCAAGCCTCAAGTTGAGAACAGCAAAGGCAGCCGGTACGCACACAGCCAACCAGACTCCCAAGGGAGCAACATTTTGTTGATGCTGTAATCATCTGGGATCTGTCAGTTCAATGGCTCTAGGTGCCTCAAAGCTATGCCACAGTTACTCTTATATCTGTAATAAGGAGTCCCTATATGCTGATGTTGGTTTCTGCGCCGCAGGTCACCCGGGAAGCCAAATGGCTCAGTGCCGAAGCTAGCTAACAGCCGTGTAATTCTCACGTCAACAATTGACAGCTTCGACATCTACATTCCGCCTCTGGGATGCAAAGGAATCGACATTTTCCTAGCCTTGTTTGTACTGGCTGGGGACTCTTTCATAGGGATGTGTACGGTAAGTTGCCTCTGGAATCTCAGCTGATGTTCGCTGTAGTGTTCAGTTGTGATGGTTGTGTGGTTCGCACCCATTGATATTAGTCGGCTTCCAAGCGCCAGGACCTGCTCACATGCGTTGTACACAACCAACGGCAAGCTCCCTGCTCATAGGCACTTCCAGAAAACCAAGCAACAGTGCACGAGGCCTGTGTTATTGCCGCAAAGGCCTATTGTTGCTTACTCAAAAAGCAGGAATCTGGGTTCACTGTTGGTCAAGGCCAGTCATTGACTGGCCGTTTTAGGGTGGGGCAGCTGGCTCTTGCAGTCAGCTGCTCTCACCCTGTGTGTGTTTCACCCACCAGTGCTGCGTGTGGTGCTGTTGCTTATGTGGCACAGCAGTGTGCAGGGTTCGAGCAGCTGAATGCAAGAGCCAGCTGCCCCATTCTAAAACCCAGAACCTGTCATTGTGTTGTCTGATGCCGAGAGTATATGTTTGCATTCGTGGGTTGCATCAAGCAGCCTGATGATGGACGAAGAGTCCGAAACCGTTCGCTCGCATTATTCTTTTTGAGAGAGGGTTGTTACACGTGGATACCTCACCGCCTCAGGCAGTACTCTCCACTAAGCGGATAAAACTGAAGTGACACAGCCAACTGGGGTAAATCTGATGTTCGCTGACAGCAAACAGTGAACAGGAAATAGAACCTCTCTTATGTTTTCCGTCCAGCTTATGCAGCTGGAACTACACACACGCACATGTACTCCCACAGCAGCAAGCAATCCCGCTGAACACCAACTGTCTGCAGTAGCGGTAGCCAGTCATTGCCTGTCCCCTCTGACCAGAAAACCAAGCAGCAGTGCACGAGGCCTGTGTGCACACATTGTGCATGTGGTCTATGGTTACAGCTGTAGTGCTAAGAGGCCTGGGGCGCTGTCGGTACATTGTTGGTTTCCAAGAGCCAGGACTTGAGTCAAAATCACATCTGTGAAATGATTTAGCAGTCCCCTTACTACATTGCTGGCTTGAGGGCAGTCCCACAAGCCAAAATCACTTCTGCAGCCCTCAACCAGTGTGTGAAACACCTGTGCTTTCTGTGTATGCAGTACTTTGCTATCAGCGGCGGTCACATATCTCTCCTCCTTTTCTTGGCCCCATTCTGGTATATCGGATACACTATAACCAGCAATGCGTTGGACGGTGTGTTCACTCCTGAACACCTTGCAATAGGACACAAAAAGTGGCGGCTAACTCAAGGGTTCGGCCTTCTGGAAGGTGTTGGCGCCAGATTGGGCTGGAAGTATGCTAAGGAAGGCCAAACCTGTGATTTGAGCGGGGCCAAAGTGGTTGACACTGGGTCCTGCGTCCTCGTGAGAAAAATTGAAATTGCTGAAGGTGTGCGGAAGTTCAGGTAAGGGATAAGCAAGCACATTGTGTGATGTGTGTTTCAGGAGTTAAGTTACTATGCTTGGGCCAACCAGGCCATGCTATTCCTTGCCAAGCAGTGCCTGCTGCTTCTGGAGTTGATCACGTTGTTGTGCCAGCTGTCAACGGCTGCTAAGCACATGCGTCCAGGTGCCGTCAACAGTGGCATATCAGGAAATGGTTGCGTAGCTGGTGCAGTAACAGTTGTGAATCAAGATTGCACGTTGTTTGTCCAGCCAGGCCGTAGTGTCTCATGATCTTTGGGGTGCAGAGCAACTCTCTCTGGCGGCTAGTGTATAGCTAGTCAAGCCCTGTGACAGAGTAGACCTGCCATATTACCTTTTCAGTCACATCTCAATTCTCTGTTTGTGAGTTTCATATCAAGTGCAGACATGTTGACAATGACAGAACAGAAAGAGCATGTGCTCTGTATTGCTGTTGCTGCTGATACAACTCTAGCAAAGTTGGAATCTCAGTAGCTAATGTTACTTGTATGCGGAGGTGATCCTCACTTGCACCATTGTGAGCAACTGCCGCGGTGGCCCTTTTGCACTGTCGCACCTGCTGCTGCTGCTGGTGGTGCTGCACTTTACTGCTGTGCATGTCACACATACACACAATACCAGGAGGTCATATCACATGGCCACCTGTGCCTTGCCAAGTTACTGCTGCTCCTCGACTGCAGGTTTGGTGGGTCGCTGGACCCTCTCGAGCAAGACTGGCTTGCTTGGGAAATCGATACGCATATAGCAGACCTTGAAGGAAGAGTATCCGCACTAGAAGATACTTCAGAAACCGACAGATAGATCACATCAAAGGTAACTTTGCCACCGGTCATTTGCATCATCAACATGCACACAACTGTGGGTCTGTTACTCATTTGAAGCTGCTGTACCAAAGTAATAATCAGGCATTCAATCTTGACGTGTTTGGGTCGTTGTTGTCATCTCAATGGCCACCAGTTTGTTTTTCCTGGCTGCGCTTTGGCATGTTTGGAGCTTGAGCCAGCACTAGGACACTCAATGGCACAACCAACTACCTCTGTGTGATAGCCTATGTTCGGAAACCCACACTCAGCGCAATCCAATAAACGACGGCCTGTTGTTGCTGCCATGTGTCTGCTTGTCGAAAAGGATTAAGGCGCTACTGCTACCATGATGAAGCTATAGATCCATGCGAAACCCTTCAGCAGGGCTTGCGCGGCAACAGTTACTCAAAGATGAGTGGACATCAGCTGGATTGCGACTTCCAAGACCGAACAGGCTAGCCTTAGCTGGGCACAGAACTGGTGTGGCATTTCGGCAACACCACCAATGTGGCTGCTACTGCATACATGGTGTGCGCATAGCATACGCTGGATGGCGTCTTTGTGCTGTCTGTGTGCTGCTGCAGTTGAGTTGCCTGTATCTGCTTCTGTACAGCGTACTTGCTGCCGCATGTTTGAAATGCAGTTGTGCGGTATTCAGCTCAGGTTCTGATTACCAGTGTGCCTTGCTTTTGCGCAACAGGTTATGTTGGCCTAACAAAGCAGCCTGTAATGGCCTAAGGCTATGGCGTAACCCAGCATGAACTATTATTATTATGTTGGCCTAACAATGCAGCCTGTGATGTTTGCTCAAACCCCAGGGTCACTGTGAGGTCTATCAAGCCACACAGCTGCTTGAGTATTATATAGCTGGTTTTGTTGTGTATTTGATGTGTGATATGTGCTGAATCTGCCACTATGGGACATGATGACCCCATGTGAATCATCAGTGTTATAACAGGGTATCCATCATATATCAAACCGCATGTGCTCTGCTTAAACTGCGAAGGACGCTCTCGTTGCTGCCCGGCTTTTTGTTGGC
>NSMO01000036.1:0-40992 GCA_002588565.1 Coelastrella sp. UTEX B 3026
GGTTAGTATCCCGGCTATCGGATCTTGAGTCCCACATGCAGCTACAGTACCAACCCCTTCCTTTACAGCTCACGGGAGTCGCGGCCCACGAGCTTTCACTTTGGAAAACAGCAACAGCAGCAGTACATGCGATGCTTAACATCATGCGAGTGACAGACGTGCAATTCAGACAGTGAGGGGACCCTGCATACAGGCAAGCCAGCTTTGTTCACCAGCATGCATGCTTCTGCCCTCGTTCATGCTTATTTTCATCATGTTCAGAAACTATTATGAAGTTTTACTTCTGTTATGCTGTATTCTACATGCAATTCAAATGTGTGGTGTGCTCTCTCCATGTACAGGACCACTGTAGTCCTGCCATCATATCTGCGCCATGGAGGGTGGGTATGAAGGGGCTTGGCAGAAGATAGAGGGTTGGAGAATGATGATAAGCTTGCTCAGATATCCGTGTTTTGATTGTGTCTAAGACTGCTTTCGCTGCTGCTGGGTTATTCAGGATGTGACGTTATATTACACAGGCAAGTGGAAAAGTCATAGATATCTAGTATACTCCGAGTCACTTACAATGGAAGTGATGCCATGCTTGGTCAGATGCACTGGCTGGTTGTATTTTGTTACAATGACACTTTTTTTCCCACGTGTGTAGCATGGAAAAAGTTGTTCTTCAGCCTGATAGCGCTCTCAGTCTGCCTACACCATCATTCTGACGGCAGTCATCAGCTGGCATTGGATCGATTTCAATGTTGAAAGGAAAGCCACAACAGACAAGAGACTGCACCCACCAATTGCCCTGAATAGTACAAGCTCTTTCAAGGGGACACATGGTCAATCCATGGCCCACGGCGCTACTACAGCACGTCTGCCTCCATGTGGTAGGAGTGGGATATTGTCTGTCTCTATACCTGGTGTAGGCAGGTCAGGACTGTGCTGCATGTACGAGCCACCTTATACTGCCCCAGGACTGCCGCTCTGGCCCGTCATAACATTCACTTCACAGTATGATATACAAAAGACACCAAGTCACTCCCTCCGAGGCTAAGTCACTTTAAAGGCTGCAAGTTTGGCTAAACCAGCACTGCTGCCTTTTCCTTCTGCTCTGCTTCCTGCTGAGCTGCTTGTTCTGCTGCCTTGACTGCTGCTTTCATTGCTGCTTTGAGCTCCTGCCGCTCAGCCATGGCCGCCTCACGCCTGGCTTGCAGAGCTTCACGCCGCCGAGCACGACGCGCGACACGGCCCTCATCTGCAGAAACACGTTGTAGCAACTGTTGCGGTAACATACTGAAATCACAATCAAGAGTGATGCGCTAAGCTTGAAGCCATACAAGCAGCCCAATGTTGGAGACTGCAGGATACACCCAGAGAGCAAATTACTCCCACACAATGTCAGCTGAAGATTAGCATAGCTGTACTGCTCAGACATACGGCCTTGGCTTCAATACCAGTGTTGCATAACCCTAGCAACAGAACACAGGTACAGAGCCCAAAGCAGCTGCAATCCAACCTGTAAACTGCAATAACAGTGCAATGCTCAGCCACTCACGTTTCCTGCCTGTTGCAATAACTGGCCCAACACTGTCCATGTCAGCGTAGTTGCCCCAGTTGCCATAGTTCCCGCCATTGATCTTGATTGGTCTTAGCAGGCGAGGAGCTGCCTGGCACTCATCACAGCAACAACCATGATACCTGGACCACAACACAACAGCATGGAATTATGGAAAAGCATAGCCAGGCGGATGAACTCGAGTGCTGTGCCTGTGTGCGCCTCATACACATGGTTGGGGGCCAGCCTGCGGATCTGAGGCAGGTGACGGTTCCAGTTGCAATAGACACATGCTGCCAAACTTGCTGCCAAGCGTTCGGAACGCTCAGTTCACCCAAATCCTGTTGCAACATTCAAATCTGGGGTTCTGGCAGCACACTGACAACGCAGGGGCTGGCATCCAGGGCTGACTGCTTATACTGGTTACAGGCCTTTCCACACCCCAAACCCACGGAAGCAGGGCTTCTGACTTACTTTGTCTTGCAGTCATTGCAAGCGATGAAGAGCTCATTGCAGTCAATGTTTGCGCAGTTGACATGGGGCAGTGCGGCATCAGCACCGCACATCTGACAAGGAACAGCAGCAGGAAGACTAGCACCTGCAGCATGAGGGTACAGACAGCCACCCACGTTGATATGCACAGTGTCTTGAAGCCTTGCATGGCATCTACTCCTCAATCTTGGCAACGATTGCAAATGGTAGAGCTGCTACTGCTCTACTCAGGACACAGGAGCAGCAGGATGACAAGTGCGAACACCTCTGCATCATGTGACAACCCAGCTGTGCTATCCCTCATGGCATGGCAAGCTGCTGCTGAGCAGGTGGCAATCGCCACGGCACCATGGCAGGACAAGAAACGACCACAAGAAACTCGTACCTTCTTCTAGTTGCCCCTCTAGAGCTGGATTGATTGCCATCCTCCCATCAAACACAAACAAGCTGCCTTTCCAATGTTCGTTGCCCTCCTCTCTCAAGTAATGCTGGATACCACCATGTAGTGTGTAGAGGTTCTTGTAGCCCTTCTGTCGCAGGAGGGCACTGTACACGTCACAGCGGATGCCGCCAGTGCAGTACATCTGCAGCAGACACACGCGGTCAGCAAACCATGTCATCAGCAGTTGACACATTTCAGCTTAAAATGCTCGTTTGTTGATAGGGTACCATGCTGCCACAAACGGGCTGCAAAGCTCAGCGTCTGCCAGCAAACAAGCAACTGCCATCCAGTCATGCTTCTGTGAAGTGCCACAAGAGGCACACAAAAAATGCCATCAGCATCACAAGCTTATGCTCTGGCATGCCTACACGCTTGGCCTTTCACATATGCTACATACATATGCCTCAAAATCATCATGAGCTGTATGCCATACAGCTCGATCCAGAGGCTCCAATACCGTAGCCTATCTGCCAAGGCCTGAGCTCTCACCATGACTTCGGTGTTTTCTGGGTCAGCTCCCTTCAGAGGTGATGGCACATCTTGTGGACCGCCACCAGCAGGGGTCTCTGTAGCACAGTGTGGCACACACACAGGCAGCACACATCAGTGCATGTTTGGCACACTCCATCGACGAATCGCACAAGGCGGCAATTCTCACAAGAGCACATCAGGAAGGCCCTCCAGGACGATAGCCCCCCAACATTACGCCTCAGACTCATGATCACAGTGCAATCGTAAGACACCTTGCTGCAACCTGCACATTCAAACTCGATCCTTGGAGATGCTCTCACTGCTGCTGTGCACAATGACTTGAGCAGGGTTGGATGGTATAGACAAATGATACATCTCATCTGCCTCACTTTCACAGCCTGCAATGCTGTGGCATTGAGAGCCGCAAACATCTGCAGACGCTCCTGGTGTATGACTCTGGTGCCTGGTCCCAGCTGTGGTAAACCAAATGATGCTGGTAATGTGCAAAGCATCAGTTTATGTAAAGCTTAATGGATATGAGCTATTTAACTAACCTGCGAACACCTCCTCATCGGGCCTAGGAGCCCAGTCAAAGTGTCCAGCATCCCACTCATAGTCATTACGCAGGTCCATCACAACGACACGCTTGGACTGAACGCACAGACACACAGCAGCAGCAGCAGCAGCAGCAGCAGCAGCAGCACACAGCACAGCATGTCAATAATGCTTGGGGTTGAGGCCGGACGTCACACAGTATGCAACATGCAGGGCACTATCTGCATGGATTGCAGGGACAAGCGAACACACGCCCCCAAGAGGTAGCATTACTCCGCCACCTACACTGGTGGCGAATGCAACATAATGTTCTGCTCTTCATTGACCCGTTCACTCGAGTGTGTTTGTCAGTGCCGGGTAAGCAGGAGCAGTTGTGTGATGTCGGGTGTGACACTGGCGTGGTAACCTGTGAGGGTCACTGTCAGCTGACAGGAGGAAACAGACGGACAGGACGCAACACGGACAACACCCTGAACAGGGGGAGGTGGAAGGGGGGGACCTAACAATAAACCGCGGCGTGCGCTCAAGACCATTGCGTCAGTGTCAACAGCATGTTGACCAACAGAATTCTCGTACGCTACATTTCATTCCGACCCCCCTGCATGCGCTCATTCATGCTTGCATACAGCTGCATGCAGTGCCCCACCCACCGGCTCCTGCCTGCCCGCCTCTACTGCTGTGTTTACCGCATCAGCCTTGGCCAACTTGTCACGCCAGGCTGAGGGGTCCAGGGGGGTGGCACGCATCTCAGGATCAGTGCAGGGAATGGCCTCCATACCACCTGGGGTGACGGGGGAAGTTGTGGGAGGGACAAAAGGGAAGTTGTGTGAGGGACAAACACCCTGAGCGACCCCCGCTACATGTGGAGTGCAGTGCAGCTTTGAGTTGCATGCAACCTGGGCACAGCCTTGTGAACATGCAGACACCATGCAGACACACAGGAATGCTTCTGACATGTTGCGCAAGGAGCTGTCAAGGCAGTCTGAGCGGACCCGGCTGCCTTCCACTACTCTCGCTAAGCAATGACTGATGAGCACTTTCCTGCAGTGTACAGCACCAACCACAAGTTACCCCCCTGCTTGATACAATCAGTAAACAAAGCCAGCAGCGCCTGGCTGTGATACCATTTTCACCTGCTAAGCTAATGAGGTTTGGCTTCAGCTTGAGGCGAAGTTTGGGGAACATGGGACCCTCTGCTGGCCACAGCGTGTGGAACAGACCCTGGAACTCAGGCTGGCTGCCCACCCATGACACGTACTGCTCTGTGTGGGCCTTGAGACCACCACCCTGACAGTTGATGCCCTGCTTGCTGATGTAGATGCGACCACAGATCGAGTCCAGCCCGTTGTCTGCTATGAACTGCTTGTGACGCGCAACCATCTGCAACACAGAGGGACATCAGTCGACTTTCAACAATACTGCTGCCTTCTGTGGTCAATGCTAGACACTCGACGCACAAACGAGTGCCTGGCAACAGGTCAACTGCGCTTCTTGGCTGCGAGGGTGTGCTGGGTTGCACAAGCAAACAAGCTGCTGGTCAGAGAACAACCCCACATGCAAGGCAGTTTGTTGCACCGGTTATGACAGTGCCTTTTGGGTGCTTTGACTGTAGGTAGGTCCAGACCAGTATCTGCTATCGCTACTGGCTGGCGGGGCATGACAATAAGAGCTAGAGACGACTCAGAGGACCTTTTGCCTAATTTCTTGGGGGCTGAAGATCTGCTGCACACTCACAGTGACTGACAAGGGTTGCTACACCTGAATCTATAGCTACAGGTTTGGCCGCTAACCTTCAAGGGGCAGAGGACCTTGTAGCGTTCAGTATACAGCTGCACAATGGGCTGCTGGTGCAAAAGGCACTGCTCGTTGATACCTATCCTATTGGTCAACTCTCAGCTGACTCAAAGAAAGCTTTTCAGAGAAGCCTGGGTGTCTACCAGCTCACCTCATCGGGGTCAGGGATGTCCACCAGGTGGTAGAAGTTGAGCACTGACCACTCGCCTTCTACTGCTGGTTGCTGCTGGTGGTCTGCAGTGGCTGCCGCTTCTGCTTCAGCTGCTGCTGATGCTGTGACAGCACTGCGTGCAGTCCAGCCACTGCTGCTAGAGCTACAAGGGCTGCAGCTGCTGACTGGGCTGGACGCATGCTGCTGCAGTAGACTGGGGCTCAACGTGTGAGACTTGGGAGCGCTGACCGGCAAAGCAGTACGCGGAAGTGGCTGCAAGGCGCGGGTTGCTGCTGACCGTGCTTGCACTGTCTGCGAGTGTGCCTGGAGCAGCATGGCCGATCTAATTGATGCTGGTTGTCCGTCTGGCGAGCCTATGCTGAGCGAAGCAAGCCCTGAAGCGGCAGAGCTGAGACCGTCCAGTCTGTATCGCGAAAGGTGACTTGTGACAGGGAGAGTGGTGCGCGATGCGTGCACAAAGCGCAGCACTTTGGTCACGCCTGTCCAAGCCAAACCTCAATATTGCGTTGTGCGATTGCCGTTGACAAGCAATCACACAGAGGTGTACCGTGCAACTCAACGGCCAACTGGCCGCGGCAAGCTACCAAACATCACGCGAGGCCAGCAGTCGCACTATGCAAGGCCATCGATGGACATCAGGACACTTCTCCGGGTGCCGGCTCAAAGTTCAGCTCACCGTAACAGGATAACAGTTAATGACTGAAGCCTTGAGGAGCACGCTGCAGGCAGTTGACAAAATTTCATTCATTCCAGAGCCAAGAAGTCGCTAAAGCTGTGCTGACAGATGTGACAGCTCAGGAAGTGTGATAGTGCCGTCAAATCACTTTAGCTCCCTGCAGATAGACATGAAAGAAGACTAATCCGCTCATTTATTCGTTTTGAGGGACTCATAACCAAATTACGCAGCCTGATTCGGCCCTAAGTGCCGATCACCTAGCAGACCAGCAGCATGTCTGACAGTGATGAAGAGCTGGCACCCCAGCCAGCAAAAGTCCGTGCACCCAACAGGCACAGGTTCAAGACTGTTGGTGAACGTATTGATGAGGTGCGTTGGCAACAAGCAGCCGGATGATTGTGCAAGTGCATGCAGTCACTGCTGCTGGTTGTAGTGGCAGTAACGCCCAGTACATGGTGACACATGTCTGGCCAGCTAACGCGCCTAGGGTCATCGTCCAGCAGTGAACAGTACTAGCCAAATCAACTGCTTGCATCACTCGCTATGTAATGCAGCATCAGTGGTTGCGCACCTGCACTTGGCAACTTCCTGGCTGACAGCACGTGGTTCATGGCTTGGCATGCGTCAAATGGCTCTTGACGGTTACGGCTGGTCTTCTATCACCAGTCATTATACCATTGAATGGTTTTAATGTTCAGGTTGATGTTGATGTGTACCGGCGGGTGGGCAAGGTCCGCAGTGAACCACTGCCAGGGTCAACATGCTTCTTCCAAGAGAGCCTGTCAGAGTGAGTAGCAGCAGCAGCAGCAGCTGGCGCAACAGGCCATGGTTTGTGCTGGCTGCAGCAGTAGTAGGGTACTAGCAGTAACAGTAATACAAGCAGTGACACTGGCAGTGCTTGTGCACCAAATACCATGCTTTGGTGGTCTGCTTGCCATGTGTCAGACCTACACTGTCAGTGCCTCTTACACAACTTAGACAGATAACTGTTTGTTGTTGTTGATGCTGCTGCTGCTCCCAGGTGGCGAGAACTGAATGCTGCTCGTGGTTGGCTGGAAGCTGAGCGTAAGCTGCGCCCCCTGGCACTCAGTCTGCCGCTACTGCTCCATAACAAACAGCAGGTACGCTCGACAGCTCAGCACAGCAGAGCCCAGCACAGCACGGCAGACACTGCACGACTTTGAGCAGCAGCACTTACACAGCAGTCCAGGATGACACAGCTTGAATGTCATCGCCTGCACATATTGGCACATTGACGGGCAGCAGTTGCATTTGACCAGTCTCTGCACCCTGGGTTGTGTCATCATAAAGAACCAGGTGGTACCAATCTCAACCCCTTGCTGATATGCACACTGACTTGTTGTGCTGTTTCAGGTTGTTGAGATATTGCTAGATGCCATCCGCCCTGATGCTACCCTGTCACTCCCTCCACTGTTTGATCTGTTGGTGGCAGCAGCACGGGACCTGCAGGGGGAGTTTGCAGCTCATCTGCCAGCAGTCTGGGACAGGTGGGACAAGTCTTCATGGGCATATGTATGCAGTATGCTAGAGTCAGCAGCTGTATCGACACCGCAGTTGAATATTCCCAGTGAAAGCAGATATCTTTCTGTTGTCACAGTTGAGTGCAGCATGAACACAGCGTACATTGTGGTACTTAAGGGGAGTGAAGGGTTATACAGTCGAGTCTGCTTATTGGCATTGGCAGTTTGTAAGGCCGTCAGAGCGTCCACCATTGAGCAAAGATTCTAGCATTTCAATGGCAAACAAAGAGCGCAGCAGCTTGCAGGGGGCCCTGTTAGCCTTCCAGCTGTCTGTTCAATGTTCACAGGGTCGACCACAACTGTTTATCATAATTTATTATTTATGTATTGCAGGTTCACCTGGCTGTTGACTCCTGCTCCTGCTGGTGCCGGGTGTGCCAGTGATCCTGACCTGCTCCAGGCACTGTTCACTGCAGCAGCAGGGCTGTGTAAGGTGCTGGTCAAACACATCGTCACAGCACTGCCAGTAACACTCAAACACACAACAGGTAATAAATCAAAGGGATGTGCTTCAAACTTATTTGTTTCATGGCTGTGAACAGTGGGAAGGGCCATTAGTAGCGAGTCTGCAGCCATGTGTGTAGTTGGTGACGTGTGCAAATCGTGGTTGGCAGTGTGGCTGCATCAATCATCACCATGCAGCAGAAAGCCATTTGCACTGGATGGCTCTTCTTCTGTGGATTAGCCTGGCTGTAGCAGCACTTGCACCTGCTGTTACAGTATCTTCTCCAGACTCATATGCTATTATTGTGCTCGGGTGTGTGTCCAACACAATGGTGACACTACATATCGTAGCTAAACCGCACAATGGTCCCAGTGTCCAAGAGCCTGCTTGACATACACCATACGGTTTGGGAAGCTAACCAACTCCACCGCTACTGGCACTTCCAACATCACACACCACATACGAGCTCGTTTCAACATTCCCACTGCCCGCAGGCTTGCGCTATCATCCTGAGCGTCACGTGCGCTGCCTAGCAGCAGAGACCTTTGGGTTCCTGTTCAGACAGGCCAGCAGCAAACAGCTACGGACCGGCCTCAGGGCCTCGCTCGCTGAACATGCCGTGAAGCCCAGTGCCGCCAGAGCACACG
The DNA here is from genome assembly GCA_002588565.1 of Coelastrella sp. UTEX B 3026. Lineage (NCBI taxonomy): Eukaryota > Viridiplantae > Chlorophyta > Chlorophyceae > Sphaeropleales > Scenedesmaceae > Coelastrella > Coelastrella sp. UTEX B 3026. Next base: position 8,776 of record NSMO01000036.1, read on the forward strand.
GGGCGGGCCTGCTGGTGGCTGAATCAGTGCTGGGTGTTGAACATGGGCTGCACAGCAAGGGGCCGGCAGTGCTGCAGCTGCTGTTGCAAGAGGATCTGCTGCAGCCTGAGGACTTTGGGGCAGGGGCAGCTGCTGCTGCTGGGCAGGATGTGGAGCAGCAGCAGCAGCAGCCTCCTGGCAGAAAGGCACCTAAAGGTGGGTCTGCTGTGTTGTTGTGGTGTTGTGTTGAGCTAGGTGCTCAGCCTGCTGGTCATCCGACATATTTGTTAGTTCAGTCTGAGTTACATCGTCTGTTTGGTGGCATCAGAGTCCTGAGTATAGCGCATCATTCCTTTGTGCCTAGGGACCATAGGTCAGAGTGTGCAAGCTTGCTACCTCAGCTATCAGCAAGTCATGACATCAGCCTTGTGTGTGGGGTCCTGTTGCTTCAGGCATGACTGTTGAGGTGCTGCGTGTGCGGTGCAGTGCTGTTGCTGCTGCCACCTTCAACAGACTTTGGGAGCACACACGCAGAGGACACACAGCACCTCTGTGGGATGTGCTCACAGCAGCAGTACAGCGCCGCCTGGCAGCAGCAGAACACAGCCAGCAGCAGCAGCAGCAGCAGCAGCAGCATGACAGTAGCTCAGAGGCTGTTAGCAATGCAGCAAGAGTGATACTGCTGCTAGCTCAGGGTGTGCATTACTTCAGAGGCAGCAGAGTGGAAGATTATGCACCGCTCATAACGATCTGCAACAAGCTGGTGTTGTTGCTGCCACAGCTCCAGCCACAGCCGCAGCAGCAGGGTGAGCAGCAGCTGCTGCAGCTGCAGACCCTCCAGCAGCAGCGAGAAGAGCACGAGTTTACAGCAGCAGACTTTACAGGATTAACATACTCGCATGCAACGCTGCAGCTGGTGTTAGGCATTGTTCTGGGTCACACAAAGGAAGTTGGTGCCAGCAAGGGGCTGTCTGCACTTAGAGCTCCAGCAGCAAAATGGTCAGCATTGTTCAGCAGCAGTAGTGTACCAGATCACGAGCTGTTAGCCTTTGTCCAAGGTTTGATTACCCCGCCCGGCACTGCTGCTATTGCTGAGCTGTTTGCACCACAGCTGCTGGGAGGGCTAGGCAAGCTGGTGCTGGCCGGCACAACAGCAGCAGCAGCAGCAGCGGCAAGAAGCAGCACACATCGCGATCAAGCACTGGCAATGCTGGTTGAGGCCTGTGATCTGCTGCGGCCTGGTGCAACAGCAGTAGGAGCTGGCCTGCCACTGCTGCTGACAGCACAACCTGGAGGGCCTGAGTTGGCAGCAGCAGTACAGCAGCTGGCAGCAGCGTGGCGTCCAGGCAGTACAACCAGCAGCACTACAGCCAGCTGCAGCAGACAGCAGTTGCTGTACTGTTGGGCCGGGCTGCAGCTGCTGCCACATGCTTGTGCCAAACCCTCACAAGCAGTAGATGTCTGCAGTCAGGTTCTAACACACTGTAATGCAGCATTGGCTGCACTGGCAGATCAGCCCAGCAGCAGCAGCAGCAAGGCCAATGACAGCAGCGCTGTCACCACAGCTGATCTCCTGCAGCTGCGTGGTATGGCTCTTACCATGTTGTCACAACTGCTGCCTGTAGTAGCACCGCTGCAGCTACCCACAGTAGCAGCAGCAGCAGTGAATTGGCTCAAGCAATACAAGCACCTGGACTACGCCACTGTATCAGCAACAGCAGCAGTACTGGAATCACTCAAAACTCGGCTACAAGACCCCAGGGGCTTTACAGCTTCCCTGACGCCCCCAGCAGCAGTGGATGTTGACCTGGCAGCAGTCAACGGATCTGCTGCTGATGCTCGGCTGCTGCTGTCAGTACAACAGCTGGCAGCAGTGATAGATCTACTGCTGCCATGCCTTCTAAGTCCGTCTCAGAAGCTGCGAGCAGCGGCACTGCAGCTGTTGTGCTGCTTTGAACAACCCGCCTATCTAGGCTCAGGGGTAAACCCCAACCCCAACCCTGCAACAGTTAACACATCATCGCCAGCTCAGCAAACGGGTAGTAATCCCAGCCTGCGGGTTACCAACCCCACCAGTCCTGATAAGCCCCAGGCTGAGCGGTCAGCCTTTGAGGGTTTTGCGTGTGATGTGCTGAGTACCTTGAGGGACATTCATCTAAGGCCGTGTTCAGTGGAGGCAGGTCGTAGATGGTCAGTGGCCCTGGAACGTATGGCCAACCACTTGGAGTACGGGCGAGTGCCTGGGCTGTTGCTGCCTGCCCTTGTAGCTGGACTCATCGGTGCTTTGCACATCAGGTGAGCACACAGGCTCTGTTCCTTGATGATGGAGCGGAACACAGACGACAGGGCATGTGTTGCCTTGGTTGCTCAATGGGGCAATGAGGACTGTGTAATGCATCTTCATTCAGTGGCAGATACGCAGTAAAGCTTCAGTGGCAAATACGCACTAAAAGCTTCAGGTCCCTTTGGAACTGTAGTAGCGGATTGGAGGTGCAGACTGTTTATAGTTTTCAGTTTAGGTGCAAGTTCTGAGTAGACAATTGGCTTCAGACTATCGTAGCATGGCTAATCCACGGAGTTCTGCGGTCTGTTGGACTGTTTGCAAGTGACAGTTGCGATGTGTGCGATGCAGATTTTCGCCTTTATGGCAGCCTGCTGGTGTCGCCCTGGCTGAGGCGCTGACCCAAAACCCCAAAACAGCCTGGCCCATCATACTGCAACACATAACACAGACACAGCAGCAGTTCCTGGCTGGAAACTACAGCAACAGCCACTCTGCCGACCAACAGCATGGCGCAGAACACGGCAGCACCCACAGCAGCAGCAGCTTTGATCTGCAGCAGCAGTACGAGACGTTCTGCCAGCAGGGGTATGGTGTTGCTGCTGCTGCATCAGGCAGCTGCACAGATGCAGCAAACAGATTGACAAACCTGCTGAAAGGACTGTCAGCTAAAACATCAGCTGGTGTGCTGCATCAGGTCTCAGATGATTGGGTGCCGCTGCTGCTGAGCTTTGCTGCTGCTGTCACGCACGCTGGCAGCAGCGAAGAAGAGATAGCAACAGATGCTGATGACACCGGTCTTGCTGCTGGTGATGAGCAGCACGACCGGGAGGCAGCAGCAGCTGCTGGCAGCAAGCGCAAGCACCCAGAGGCCTCAGCAGAAACCAAACAGCATGATCAGCTGCAGCAGCAGCAGCGATCACCCAAGCGTCAGCGCAGCGGTTTAGGTGCTGCTGTATCACGTGAGGGTTTAGGCAGTCTGGGTTTCAGCCTGAAAGCGTGGCGAGGTGTGATGATGGAATGGCTGGGGCTACTCGGGGCTTTGAAGAACCCTCAGAAGCTCAATCGGTGGGTGTGGGCTGCGGTGAACGGCTAGCTCTTCCTGTCACAAGCTTTGTATAGCTATGGGAAGTTCCTATGTCTGACATGTACTGGTCATACTGCTGATTGGCTGCAGAGACTGAGGATGCCGTTAGCTGAGGGTGTTGTCCGTGTTGTGTCCTGTCCGTCTGTTTCCTCCCGTCAGCTGACAGTGACCCTCACAGGTTATCACGCCAGTGTCACACCCGACATCACACAACTGCTCCTGCTCACCCGACACTGACAAACACACACGAGTGAACGGGTCAATGAAGAGCAGAACATTAACTTATAACCTACATCATAGTGATATCATGTTGGCACACTTGAATGAGTTTGTCGTACAACGCAATGCACGCTTATAGCAGGACAGTGTGGCAAGCACTCCCAATAATAATTGCTGCCCGCATCATGCTGCTGCTAACCCCTGGATGTGAAAGTTCCTGCTGCTGAAACCTGCCCTCTGTACCGGCGTTTCTGTCTCTCATGCAGTTCTGCTGAGTTACAAGAGGCAGTTGCCCGTCAGCTGCTCTCCACCGACCCCTCACTCCAAGCAGCAGCAATCCGCTGTCTAGCATCATTCAAGCTGCCGTACCTCCCCCAGCACCTGCAAGCACTGCTGCTGCAGCTAGCTGACGTGGCAAAGCTACGCAGCGGATTGATCAACATCCCTATGATGTTTGACAGCAGCAGCAGCGGCAGCAGTGATGCTGGTGTTGAAGCTGAGCATCAGGTGCAGCAGCAGCAGCGGCACCAGTTGAAAGGCAAGAAGGGCAACAGCAGTGACGTAGGGAGGGTGGATGCACATGTCAGACCAGGTACGAGGATGGACACTGTCAGCTGTTTGGTCCAGGATCAGTGGGACCAACTAACTGCTGCAGAGGCCAGCTGTCGTCTCATGCCGCTGCTTCCGCTGTTGACTCATCGCCTCACTGGTCCATTGCTGCCCTGTCATGTCATGTCAGGGTGTCACATCTGCTTCAAGTGGTAGACAGGTTGGTTATGTGTACATGAGGCATGTGCTTATGTTTGTTGCCTAGCGTTTTACTGCTTTCCTGCTTCAATGTGCTGAGGATTCTGACAGCAACATTGCAGCTACAAGCCATTATTCGGTAACCCGGGGTCCCTCCATCTTCTGATGCAACAGCATCCCGAAGAACACCTAAACAAAACAAGACATGAGTGCATCCATTTGGATATGTGTTTGTTTGCTTGCTTGTCCCAGCAATGCCATACGATGGTGATCAGATGTCAGCAAACAAGGCCCTGCCTTCACGGCCCATGATTAAGAACATTGCCTCCGTCACTGATGCCAGTGGCACGGCTGGCAGCGGGTGCCGAAAACCCGGTCCTCAAGGGTTCTGCTGCAGGACGCTATCTTTAGACTCTGGGACTGGCATGAGATGGGTTTGCCAACTCAGCAACCTTTGTGGTGTTATGTTTGTACCACAGGTTTTGTTCCCCTGCTGACGTTTGTGTTATACCCCAAGCTAGCCAAGCGGAGTGGACGCCTGGGTGGGCGAGGAGCTCCAGGCAGTGCACGAGCAGCAGTGCTCAATGCATTGGCAGCACTGGAGTCACAGGAGCTAGTGCCGCTGATGGAGCTGCTGCTCACACCTATCAGCAGCGTGTTCAAACCCCAGCAGCAGCACCAGCAGCAGCAGGGTGAGGCTATAAGCCCAGCAGCGGCAGCAGCGGAGGGTGATATCGAAGCCTGTCGGCTGATCCCAGCCCCCTGGTGGTCAAAGCACCTGGTCAACTCTGATCTTGACTGGTGGTTGACCGCAGTTGACCAGTCAAACCTTGGTCAACAGCAGCTCAGAAAGAGACAGGGGTTCCTCAACGCATTTGAGGATCTGCTGCAGCACCTGGGCTTCAGATTGCAGCCGCTGCTGCCAGTGCTGCTGGCACTCACCATCAAGCAGTTGGAACTGGCGTGTGCAGCAGTACAACAAGGCGGGGAGGGGCAAGCAGGGCCGGCAACAGCAGATGGCAGCAGTGGCAGCAGCAACAGCAGGGAAGAGGGCAGGGCCATCAGATCCCAGTGCTTGCGGCTGCTCAGCCAGGTTTTCACCCGGTTCCCTGCTAGCATAGACTACAACCCCTTGTGGCCAGGGTTCTTCAGATCTGTTGAACCCCTGATGCCCAGGCTGCTGCCAGAGTCCGCGGCAGCAGCACCACCTGCCCTACTGGCAGCAGTAACAGCGCTAGCAGCAAACCCCGGACTAGCTAGGGTTCTGGGTAACCTGCCAAGTCAGCAGATCGAGGTTTCAGACGATCAGCAGGGTTCAGCAGCAGCCATGGAGGCAGAACCCCAGCTGGCAGCAGCAGCAGCAGGTGGAAAGCTCAGTCCTGAGAAGGATCAGCGCCCAGCCTGGGCGGATCAGGGTTTAGGCGGCAGACTGCTGAGCAGCTGCATAGCGGTTTTGGGTGCCAAGGGCTGCAGTGAAGCCAGCAGATCTGCTGCACTGACAGTAGTTGAGAGCTGCCTGGCGCTGCAGCCCCGTGAGCTGCTGTCTGCTGTGCTGCTGCCGTGGACTGGTCAGCTGTTGGTTGATCTGCGTGTGAGTGTTGAGGCCGTGTTGGCTGAGGCAGCAGCGTGGTCTGGCAGGGGGGCAAGGGGAGCAGGAAAGGTAAGAGATTGGGCCAACCATCATCTTACGATCTCATTGACACTTGTTCAGCTGCTGCCAAGTCAACATGGCGCAATTACAGATCGTCCTTTTTGTGTTCAAAGAATGGGGGTGAAGTTCACATGGTCAGACAGGAGACACATCTGGTTTTGCATCGAATTTCTGGAGGTGTCCCTACTGTGGACGTCTATACCAGCCACATTTGCTGATTCCACCCGCATATCTGCCATTTTCATACTGTACAACAGGGTCGTCCTGGTCAGAAGCGTCCATCAGTAGTGCGTCAGCTAACTCTCATGGAACAGCTGGGCCAGTACTGCACAGACACAAACACTGCTGCCAGCCTGGCAGCAGCACTGGTAGCTCTACTCACACCCCCCAACAGCAGCCGCAGCGGCGGCAGCAGTAGTGCCAGGGCAGGGGGATCCGCGGGGGGCAGGAGGGCAGCACTGGATGAGCGCAGTAGTGCTAGAGCATTGGGAGCAGTAGCAGCACTGTGGCGGGCACTTGGCAGACAACAAGGGGACAGGGCTTTGCAAGATGGTGTGCAGGAGGGTTTACAGGAGGGTTTGCAGCGTCCAGGGTTAGGGGATGCTGAGCAGCACCTGGAACACTGGGAGATCGTGTCGCTGTTGTTTGGGCAACTGACCAGCCGTGACAGTAGGTCAGCAGCTGCAGCAGCAATGCACGCATTGGGGCTTCTGATAGACAATAGCAGTAGGCACAGTAGCAGCACAGTTGGTAGCAGCTACACAGCAGTAGCTGAGATCTTGGTTGATCTGAACAGCTGGTCAGCACAAACCTTGGACGAGCCAGATTACGATCTGAGGCTGGGCAGGTACAGCAAGCTGCTGCCTGAGGCCTGGAAAGGGTTCAACCGCCTGCAGGCCCTGCCAGTGCTGCTGCAGGCATTCTATGATCTCAGAAATGAGGGTGAGCTGGCGTTAAGGCAAGCTGCTGCTACTGCTCTTTCCAGAGCAGTAGCTGCATTCGCTGATCTAGACAAGCAACAGCAGCAGCAGCAGGAGGAGGAGGGGATGGCGACGGATGCAGCTACAGCAGAAACTGCATTACAGCTTGACAGCAATGATCCCTTGCGGCTGCTGCCACGGGTGATCTATCCACAAGCTAAGGGTGGCTTGCGGGGTAACAACTTGGCGGTTAGGCAGGAGCATGCGGCACTGCTGCGGGAGTTGGTGCAAGGGATGCCTCAACGCTTCCCTGATCTGTTACCACTAACCGCCAAAGACCCCGAGCAGGACTTCTTCTTGAACATAACACATCTGCAGATACACCGTAGGGGTAGAGCACTGCAGATGCTTAGCAGGCTGCTGCAGCAGCAGCAGCAGGCCCAGTCAGAGCAGCACCACCAGCGGCAGGGGCAAGAGGGTTATGCAGCAGCGACAGCAGTGGAATCAGCAGCCAAACGCAGGAAGGTTGTCACAGCGAAGCAGGAGGCTGAGTCAGCACAGCAGCAGGCCACCCTCAAGCCCAATGAGCAGCAGCAGCAGCAACCCCAACAGCAGCAGTATGTGAGTGTCCGTGTGTTGATGGACATTGCAGCTCCGCTGTTGCAGCAGTTCATATTTGAAGGTGCAGGTGCAACCTCAGCAGCAGCTGCTGCCGATCAGCGGGGTGGTCACGCTAAGAAGCAGAGTGATGCAGATCGGGAGGGCGCTGTTGCTGACGCCGCCATTGATGCACTGCGTGAGATTGCCAGGCAGCTGGGCTGGCAGCAGTACAGCGGTCTGCTGCAGCGCTGGCTCAAACTGATGACTCAGCAGCCCAAGAAGCAAGTCATCAGAGCAGCATGTGCTGTTCTAGATGCTTTTCACTTTGATGTGACTGTGTCGCCAGAGCAACAGCAAGAGCTGGTGGCACAGGCTGCTGCAGCTGCTGCTAAAGCAGACGCTGAACGGCGGCAGCAGAAGCAGCAGCAGCTGGAGGAGAAGCTGGCAGCTGTGGGATCTGATCAGCAGGCCGGGCAGCAGCAGCCGACAGCCGCAGAAGCTGAACAGGCAGATGGGATTAAACCACAGCAGCAGCAGCAGCAGCAGAATGATGAGGAAGCTGATCAAGATGATCAGGAGCAGCCAGACGACGATGATGCAGATCAAGACACTGCTGCTGCTGCTGCTGCTGCTGCTGCTGCTGTGAAGGCCGCTCAGGGTGCTGCTGACATTGCTGCTGCTGCTCAGAAGCTGCTGCTCACCAAGGTGTTACCTGTGCTTCAAAGCCAGCTGGTGGTTGATGATCAGGAGGTGGCCAGAGCACCCGTAGCTCTGGCACTCATAAAGCTCATCAAGGTACATCAGCTCTGCTTGTCAGCTGCAAACCTAGAGTGTCTTTTGTACACAGAATGCTTGCAACTGTGTATGACTCGTTGCAAGCTGTTTGTAGTTTGGGCAAGATCTTCTCCTGTATGTGTTTGCACACAATCTGCCCATGAATAATGTATCGGCAGTGCAGTACACACACGATGATGGCTTGTGCTTTGCCGTTTGGCTGCTGGCTTGTGTTCACGTTAACATGCCAACCTGCTGTCTATGGTTGTGATCTGTGCAGCTTCTTCCTGCTGATGTTGAGCGTCTGGCTCTCCCTCGCTGTCTGACCAGCATAGCCGGCCTGTTGAGGAGCAGACTCCACAGCAGTAGGGATGCAGCCAGGGCAGTGCTGGGGGAATTGTCACTGGAGCTAGGGCCAGAGTACTTGCCAACAATCATCAAGTAAGTTGGTACACACCCCCACACCGCTGAATGAGCGTCTGTGCCTGTTAGCAGGATGTACATATGTGGAATGCTGGTCTGCTAGCTGCCACATGCAGGAATACATCCACGCATGCTTGGTCGTCTGGCTGCAAGCAAGCATCAACAAATGCTGGTCTGTGGTCGCTTCCATGTCAGCTAGTAGCTTGCTGTACGAGTGACTTGCTGCAGTCATGTCTCAATGAGTGCCGTTTCATTGGCCTTACCCCAGCTTGAAGCTTCATCACTAGCTGACAGCGCTTTGGCTTGTCTTGCTGTCATTTGCTGCAGTGTTCTTCGTGCTGTGTTACCTGACAAGGGCTTCACTGCTCACGTGTTGGGCTTCACTGCTGCCGGCCTGCTGGAGGCCCACGTGACTGCTGGGGTACAGCCTGGACAGCTGGATGAGGCATTGGAGCTGCTGCTGCCGACGCTCGACGGCGACCTCTTTGGACAGGTTGGCAAGGAATCGGCCCACACCTTTAGCATGCACTGCAGCATGACTTTGTGATCTGTGTTGGTGTGTCGTTCACGGTGGTAACCTGAGCACCAGCTTCACCCATGCTGTGTGTTGTGAGGGACGTTACACACTTCAGGTTACACCTTGTCTGTCAATGATATGCGCGGTGAACCCGTGTGGTAGGAGGCTAACGTGCAGCACTCAGCAGGGAACTGCCATGGAAATTCTTTATCCTGGAATCATCGTTGTATGTGGGGGCTGAGGAGCTGACGATTGAAGGGTATAACATGGCCGTCATAGCCACAGGGTTGTCGGCATGGCCTAGACACCAGCATGTTCCTGTGCATGTCTTCAGGTTGCTGAAGCGAAGGAAGTGACTGCCTTTGCTGGCAAATACAAAGAAGCCAAGCGCTGTCGAGCCTACGAAGCCTACCAGCACCTCGCAGCCGCCATCACCTTTGACTCACACATCAACACGCTCCTGTCACTGGTGCGGGACAAACTGCCAGCTGCAGCATCACCAAAAACAAGAGCCAAACTTGAGCAGCTGTTAACAGCTGCAGCCCGAGGTGTTAGTGTGAACCCTAGTGTGACAGCTGAGGGTTTAGCACATTGGCTTGGGGTTCAGCTGGAGTCAGGGCTTAGGGTTGAGGAGGAGGCTAGGGCCAAAGCCAAAGCTGCTGTAGGTGCAGCAGTGGCAGTGGGGGCCAAGAGCAAGCCCCAGACCACTGCAGCAGCAGAAGGGGAAGATCAAGATCCAGATGCAGCAGCAGGGGATGGTGGCGATGGTTCAGCACATCTGTATCTGCTGAATTATTTCTGCCTGACTGTGATGAACGGCAGTCTGAAGAAGGGTGTACTAAGTGGTCGTGATCCTGACAGCCTGGCGCTGCTTGATCCACTGCTGCCGCTGCTTGTGAGGTGCCTGGCCAGCAGACACATGGGGACGGTGCAGGTAAGCGGCCATACATGTTTCTGTTCAAAGGCACAACAATTCACTGTTACGCCAAAGCTATGGATGTGTCGCCACGCTCCAGTTGAGAGCTTGTGTGACGCTCTTGTCCGAGCCAGACAGACTTTGTGTGCACTTGCACATCTCCTGTTGCCATTTGCCACTGTTCTGTAAGCACCTGGTATTGGTGTGGCCGTACTCTATTGCCAGCTAAGTAACGTTATGGCTGGCTTTGTGTTGTCCGCGCCGCCATCATAGCCATGAGACGTTTGTCTCTTGATTACGCATTGTGTTCAGTCCTTGTTGCAAAGACTAACTTTGAAGACTGCACCTGTTATGTTGCTGCCTGCAGTCTGCGCTGAAGGCTTTGACAGTGCTTGTTGGTGTCCAGCAGCTCCCTGGTCTGCCCACTGCTGCTGCTGGTGCCGGCAAGGCACTCAGTAGTTTGCTCAGGAAGGTGCCTGATGCTGGTCATCCACTAGCTCAAGACTGCTTCAGATTGTTAGGAGGTGAGCGCTGCAGTTCGTGGTGGCACAGCTGTTTGGTACACATGATTTGGTCGCTGTGCCCTTGGTCTACCAAGCTCTAACGGCTTGCTGCTTGGCATACTGTCCACCTGCTGGAGTGCTGCTCATCCCAGTGGCAACACTGCCATTCATGCAGCTAAGTGGAAGTGTAAGGGCCATTGCATACCACCCAGTGCTGATTTATGCTCACCTGTAGGTTACAACATCGTGCATATTCTGGCACTGTTTCTTTGTGCTCGAAGCAGTTGCAGCCGGCACTGACAACCTGGCGTGTGTTCATGTTTCTGCTGTTATAATGTTATAACAGCCATGTTACGTGACTGTCCGAGCTACCAGCCCCCAACACCTCAGATCAGGTTTCTGCTCAAGTGGATATCAGCCGACCTACAGTCGGCGGGTACTGCCACTAGTGCTGCAGCAGCAATAGCAGGCACCACTGGAGGTGGCAGCAGTAGCAGCATCGGGGAGCGGGTCAGTGGTTATGGTCTGCTGCGTTCTGTACTGAGTCGCAAGCTGCTGGTGCCAGAGGTGTATGATGTGATGAATATTGTACAGAAGCAAATGATTACGTGAGTTGTGGAATAGATTGCAGTGTGATCAGCACCATTAAGTTGTGTATGCGGTAGAATGTCAGCTTGATTGTGACTGTACTTTAGCAGCCAGTGGTCTCTTGAGTCTCAAACATGTTTGCTGGTTAATGTTGGATAAATGCATTACTACTTGCAGCATGAGCTGGCGATGAGCTGCCCCATGCAATCAGGGATGTATATAGAGCATGCACTGCTCTCCCTGAACAGAGCTGTACAGCACGCAGCAGATGATGATCTCCCTGGTGTGCACTCTGGGCAAGGGAGGCATCGTCATGTGTTCGTTACGTGCAGCTTGGTCCCGTTCTGACAGTGTCAACTAAAAGATCAGCTGGCATGCAACCACCATTGCTGGTGTTGCAGCAGCAGCAGCAACAGCTTCCATCATTGCGCTTATGTTTCCAAAAACATTGTCAATGCCTCACACCTGTGTTGATATGTGTCCTTCAGGAGTCATTCTGCTCCTGGTCGCAGCACTGCTGCCGCTGCTCTGCTTCAGTTCCTCCTTGACTACCCCCTCAGTCCCAGCAGGCTGCAGGCGCATGTGGCATTCCTGCTCACAAACACAGCTTATGAACATGAAACAGGCCGATTGCAGGCACTGGAAATGCTGCAACAGGTAAAGAGGTTCACAGCGGGGAGGTACAACGCTTGCTGCTATGTCCAGATAGCTTGCTGTATATCGGTGGTCTGCAGGGTCTTTGGGGCCAGCATGATGTAGACGTAAGCTGTAATTCGAATGAACAAAGTCACAATCTCACACAGCTGTTTTGATTATTGGATTTTCATTTTGGCATGTTGAAGCATGTTTTGCTGTAGGTGCTTATTGAGCCATACTGTTTTTCATGTGTTGCAGGTTCTTTTGAAGTTTCCAGCTGATGTTGTGTCCAACCTCTCGGCCACTGTGTACCTGCCGCTGGTCACTCGACTGGCAAATGAGACCAGCCCCAAGGCACGCACAGCAGTAGCTGCAACCCTCAAGCTGCTGCACAAGCAGCTGCAGCAGCAGCAGAATGACCAACTGGCAGGCTATAGCCAGCAGTGGCTTGTCAGCAGCAGCCAGCAGCAGCAGCTGCTGCGTGTGGCAGCAGCACATGCTCTGGGGTTGCTGGCGGAAGTGGAGGGTCCGAGGTTTGGTCAAAGACGGTTGACCGGAGAATTTGTCGGTCAATTGGTAGATCTGTTAGCTGCAGCAGCAGCAGAAGCCGAAGAAGCACTAGCAGCTAGGGTCTTGGGTGATGACCAGCAGCAGGGTTTTGCAGATGATGCAGATGGCGCAGGGTTCAACAGTAATGGTGGTGTGCCTCGCTGGCAAGAGGTGTACCACATACTGCTGATGCTTGAAAAGGCTAGCCAGGGTTCTGCTGCTGCTCTGGGCTGGCAGCAGGGTTCAGAGGTGCAGCAGTACTGGCACATGCTGGTGCGGCAGCTGCTGCTGCACCCACATCTGTGGGTAAGGAAGGTGGCGGGCAGGTTGCTGGGTCTAGCACTGGCAACTCCAGCCATCAGCGAGGGCTTGATCTGCAGCAGTGAGGGCGCTGCTGCTGCTGGCAATGCCAATGGCGTTACTGCTGCCGGCAGCAGCAGTGAGTTCAGTATCAGTGCTGGTGCCGCAGCGCTGTTGGTGTACAGGCAGATGGAGGCAGACACTGTGGATGAGGGCTTATGCACACAGGCTGTCAAGTGCTTGGTAGCTCTGGCAAAGCATCTAGCGGCGGAGCAGCAGCAGCAGGCCACTGGCGATGGCGCTGTTGTGGTGGGCAATGGTCATGCGGTTGAAAATGGGTCGCCTGCCAGTGACAGTGAAGGGGGTGCAAGTGATAGTGGCAGTGAATCAGAAGATGGCGAACAGCAGCAGCAGCAGGACACCGTAGATGCAGCAGCAGCCAGTGATGGCCAGCAGCCGCGCAAGAAGGCTGAAGTCAGCCTCCAGGGGCTGATTGTGCGTATGGTTAAGATGGCAGAAGACACACGTTATGCCCGGCTGTTACAGCGGCTAGCAGCCCTGCGCTGGTTAGCAGCAGTAGCAGCAGCAGTGGGCACAGAGCCGCTGTTGCCGCACCTGACGCTGCTGCTGAGGCCACTGTACCGCATAGCAGAGGCAACAGGTGCCAACAAGATTCAGCAGCAGGCAGCACAAGGTGCTGAGGCGGGCAGCACACTTGGCGGCACAAGTGAGGACGTCCGGGTCCTGTCTGAGCAGGTCTTAGCTCACCTGAGGACGCTGTTTGGGTCGGAGCAGCTGTTAGCAGCATACACAGCAGCCCGGGAGGCAGTGAGGGCTGCCAGAGCTGCTCGTAAGACAGCTGCAGCACGGCGTGTGTTGCTAGACCCTGAGGCTGCTTCACGGTTGAAGATCAAGAAGGGCAAGAAGAAGAGTGAAGCGCGTCAGCGCAAAGGCTGAGGAGCGCAGGCGTCAGCGCAGCTCCAGGTCATCAGGAGGGTTTGGGTACAAGGCCGGTGCAGGGGGCAAAGGAAAGGGGAAACCTGCTGTGGGCAAAGGGAAAGGGAGGAGCTAGTGTCGGGCTTCATGCACTCTGGATGTTGTGGGTGTCCGGGGCTTCTTGAGAGAGCGAACGTCTCGCTCTATACACAGCGGTCCGGGTTGTCACAGGTGATTGGAATGTTTTCCTGTGTGACTGCCGCTCTGGCGGCCACAACTCAACGTCTCCACGCAGGACGTCGACGGTCCAGCGAAGGCATTGCCTCAACAGCATCTTGCGCGCAACTCAGAGCTTCAACCCATTCTGCATCAGTTATGTGGGTATATCGTGTAGATTGATAGCTGAGCCCATAAGGCATAGCACAGCGCGCGTCCGGCCGCTCGTCCGCGCGCCTAGCAGCTTCGACAAGCATGAACGTCTGGAGCACAACAGATGCGCCGTGCCGTCATACAAGCTGTCTGACAGCGCAATAATGCGCGTGTACGCCCAAACGGAACAGCGCTGGGATCCCGCAGACACATGGTAACCTTTACCTTGTATATGGCAGAGGCCTGATAGAACTGTAGCTGCCAATTCAGCAGCCTTCAATACACAGTGGATAATCGGACTGCTCTCCTGAATGCGCCGCGGCTATCACTTGCGCTTGTATGCACGCAAACCCTCAATAAATGGACAGGATTATGCGAAGTGTCATGTCGTCGGACGCCGACATCCCTGCATGCGTATGCTTTCTGATGATGCTTGCTATCTAATGCGGCTATTGAATATCTGCCGCTGATGAAAGTCAGCTAATCAAGTGTCTGGCTCACGTGGCAGCTGCCTCACCCGACACCCGCTATAAGCTAGCCCTCTTTTGTTGTTCATGCGTTGATCTGCTGGATACTAGGACTAGATCGAGTATCGGAGTCTGTCAGCGCAGGATGTCACATGCTGTAGGTGACTAGTACTGTACAGCTAAAAGCGAGGCAACAGGCATGACTGGGCAGGTTGAATCGCTTTCCGCCTGTTGCGCCAGCAAGCAATAGAAAGATACTTGTGGTGCAGTCTCGGAGCCTGCAAGGAGCTGTTGGGCAGGGCTGCGTGGTGCTGCCCGCAGCAGCAAGACTTACTGCTTACCGCATACAGAAGATGGGGTTCCGTGCTTGGGATCTAGAATTGCAACTCATTGCTCAGCGCAATTGGGCGCTTCGGCATCATGATCAGGCATGCGTGAAGTTTGCATGGGCTATCAATGTGCTTTTCAACAGTGTGATGCTGGCAGCCAACAAAGGAGGGTGGCCGGTGAGTGCTGCATCCGATGCAACACACACACTAGGAAAGTTTCAGGACATTGATGCAACTGCCACATGTAGGTGCAGCGACCAACACATCAGTTATCACAATGATACACTCATATTTCAGCACGCAGTCATGTGTATGCATTGGTGCAGTCTACAGGCACATCACATTGCAACCTTCACCCTGCTGTGCATGCAAATCACCAGACTGTTGCAAGAACTACGCTAGATGAGCCTGAATAGCAACTCTGCCCTTGCTGCTGTCACTGAACCAGTGGCGCTTGCACCAATGTCATTGTTGGGGCCATTGATGTCGTGTTTCTGTGTCTGCAGGTGGTGCTGTATTTCCTGAGCGTTGTGCTACAAACCTGGGCCCTGTTTATGTTGAGCAAGGAAGCATACGTAGCTAACAGGTGAGCCTGGCCCTGCTGCCACTCAACCAGCAACATGCAGCAGCAGCAGCAGCAGATGAGCTGATGCTGCTCCGCTAGAGGTACTACCTGCAAGTCTGCACAGCCCAGCATTGCCAGCTGTTTCGACATTCACCAGCAACACTGGGTGTAGGCGCAGGGGTACAAACTTTGTAGTAAAGCATCCGACGAGACACCCGGCGATCTCCAGCAGCATTCAAGGCTTTCTATGTTTGCTTTCTGTAGCTGAGAGTGCTGCACCAACAGCTGTGGTTCATGTGCTGCTTGTCCTGCAGAAACTACTTCAACAGCTGCTGCCGCCTGCTGTGTCACCTGAGCACATGGCTAGGCCTAGTGACCTGGTCTGCACCACTGGAATCACCACATTTAGATGGCCCAGCACCAGCGGCAGACTTTTACAAGCTTGTTATGTATGTGTCTGGTGTGGTGGCCCTGCTGTGGCTGCACATCTGCACCTTTGTGAGCTCAATGGGGCTCAACCTGCTGCTGCAAATCTTGAGTGGCGTGCCCTACATCGTGTACTACACACCAGAAGTGGTGTGCCCTGTGGTGGTGCGTATGCATCCAGAACAGCTGCAACAACACTGGGAGCTCTTGCAGAAGACAGCAGTGCGCCTGGCACAGGTAAAGCAGGGTGGTTACTGCAAGCTGCACAAGTGGGGCCTCACTCAGTCTGATGTCTCTTGCTCTTTACTTGCCAAACTGAATCTCTTGTCGTCTCATAAACCCAGCTGCCAGTTGATTGCATATGGTGACAGCAGTGCCTGCAAGCAATTGGACTGTCAGCTTGTGACACAGCGTGTGACAATCCACAGCATGGCATCCAAGACAATCGCACGCATTGGCGCTAAAGCTGTTGTTGTTCGGAATCCTCGTCAGGGTTCTGCATATGCACCTGCTGCTGGACCCTCAGCTCGTCACATCCACGCATGCAGCAGCGAACTCACCAACGCTACAACACAAATGTGTTCAAACAGTGACATTCACCCAGATTGTGGCTGGTATCATGCTGCCGTGTGTGGTGGCCTGGGGGCGAGACTACGCAGCTCGGCGGCAGTTCCTGGCCATGTATTGGCAACAATGGACTGAGGTGAAGCAGGAGCTGCCAGGGAATGGCGCCAGCAGTGGCTCAAGGCATATGCCACAGCAGCAGGGGCCTGCTTTCACATATCCAGTTCCTGCTGACGTGCAAGGCTTGGCAGAGCAATATGCTGCGGAGGCAACCGCAGCTGCCACACTTGGCCAGGAAGTATCCAACACGGCAGCAGGAAGATTGCAAGCACCATCTGCTGCCTCAAGAACAGTGGGGCCGACAGCAGGGGTCCCACTTCCAGCTGTTGAGAGGCTGCTTGACCACCCTCTGGAGTACGGTTTGAACTGGAAAGTGATCTGTGTGTGCAGTGTGTATGCATGTGTGGGTCTGTGGCTTTTGCTGGGAGAGCTAATTGGGTCTGTATAGTGGCCATCAGCTGGCTGGTGATCATGAACTGCGTTGCAACACCGCTGAGAACACTAGAAATGCTTAGCTGTGATTTTCTCTTGCCATTAGCATTGTCAGGGCCTGCATTTGGACGACTCAGCACTATGGTTTTTGAATGCACTTTTGAATAGGATAAGGCACTGTGTGGTTTTGATCAAGCCACTTGTTTGAGGCGTGACACATCATGGGCATGCATACCTGATTGTAACGGGGATGCTGATGTTTCTAAGATCTATTCACAATCAAGTGGATCAAGTGGTATAAACATGTTCTTCCCATTGGTTCAAACAAACCAACTGAGTACCATGCTCTTCTGGTTCGGGGAGGTGCGCATAGTGTTTTTTGAACCTGATTGTTCCATGTTGATCCACTCATGTGGTTGCTTCAACGGCTGTGTTTGATAGGATGGTTACAGACTTCTTCAGATTCTTCTTTCCGTGCACCCTGGTCATGGTCTGCAGTGCCCAATTCAATCATGAAGTATACATGCATTATTTGAACACCGTGTTCAGAACGGGTTTTTGCTGCAGGTATTGCGCATCTTTCAGAGTAGTACTGTGTATTGCTGGCTGTTGGGGGTGTGATGTACAATGTACATGTTAGCAGGGGGTGTGTTGTACAATGTACATGCCAGTGTTAGCAGGCTGCAGTAATCTGTATGGCGCCTCATGGGGGCAATGCTGGGATTGCAGCCCTGGCGCTGGTAGCTACTGCATAATGTGTAACGCGCTGAACTGCACTGCCAGTTTACATACTACTCCCAGTAACCATTGACTGGGTTTGATTTGGAATTGGTACTGGCACGACCAGGCCCTGAGTCAGTACCGTACAAACGGTTTGCCGAGCGCTAGATTTACCAAGTGGCAGTTACCTGGTATACCAGGTACGTACCGCATCATGGGCTAAGAGGTATGGCATATCGACTGTATCTGCCAGGTGCTATTCACCATGAGCAAATGGTCTCCAGATGCAACAGAGTCTGCTGACACAGTGCTCAGAAACATTTACAGTGCTTTGACTCATACCTGCTGCGCATGATTGACCCAGACCCAGGGCCTGGGATGCCAATACCAAACACCAACCGATAAACTGTGGATGAGAGCTGCTGCGGTTGAACACACTTTTACTGCAGCAGATCCAGTGCTTGATTGCTAGTGTGGGCCATATGCATGGCTCAGTCACATTTACATCGGAGTCAGCCAGTGAATGGCAGAGCAACAGCACAGTCCTCCTCCAGCTCTTCACTCAAATGCGTCTTTTGCTCAGCAGTGCAAGCACGGCATGCCATTCCAGGGTGTCCACAGCGCCGCCCTTGGTCCGGAAGACCACCGTCGTCCAACCCGGAGATTGCTCACTTTCAATAGCTACAGTAAAGAAAGTGGAAACAAGTCCCCAGCCAGTCTCCGCCAATGATCAATGGAGTGAGGTTGACGCCTTGCGCCACCAAGCGTTCGAAAGACAAGCACCGCCGATATGTTGCTTGCTGTCAAGCATCGAGGCAACTGCCAACGGTCTGGTGCTGCTGACCTGCTGCTGTGAGCATGGGCATATGTCATCACAGCATCAACTGCAGACGTTGGACAGCTGTGACCTGTAACAGACATCACACTTGAGACCCCTGCCTCAACCTACGCTCAAGACAGCGGCCCTTTACAGAGCGGGTTCCCCAGCAAGTACGTCTGATCAGATGTAGCGCAGAAGCTGCACGACAGTTGCCAGATGTGCAGAGTTTCGGCATCCAAAGGTGCCAAACATAATCTAACTCGTTCAACAGGGTAGGCTAACGGTCACGCCGTCGGCTGGCAGGCTTGGTGCGTCGATGTCAGGAAGGCAGCAAGCTGCGTGGATTGCAGCTGCGCCAGACGAGTCAGCAGCCGATGCGCGGCAGCCAGCGCACACAAGAATACTACTGCGCGTTACAACAGTGTGGCATGCAACTTATCTGTCAACTCTCAGACTGAATTCGGTGCAGAGCCCCTAAACCCGCCAATATGCGACGGCCATTCTGCACAGATGAGGTGTCGGCATCTCTCTGTGCTCCCTCTTTTGCAGCCTTTGGTTGTTTACAGCGTTGAGGCTTTACGCTCAGCGCCTCTGCTCTGCAGCCGCAGTTCGGCATTTCTTAGCACTTTAGCACAATGGGCGGAGAGCCAGTCAGGCTGTATGTGAAGGGCCAGATCCTTGGCGTGAGTACATCTTTGTCCTGGCAGTGTAGCATGGGGCAAGTCAAGAGCAGCAGCACTTCATCAGCACCCGAGTTGGCAACACATGTTCTGAAAAGGGGCTTGCTGGACCTTAGCAATGGCACTTTAGAAGCTTAAAGCTGTTAGTAGAGGTTTAGCTAGTGGCAGGCCGGCAAAGGCGTTCTTGACAGTTGTAGCAGCTGGCAGAGAGGGAACAGCAACAGCTGCCCTGCTGTCTGGGTTTTAGTTCGGTATCTTGCTGCAGAAGCCAGCTGCAAAGCTCTATATCTGGGATTAGCTTCACCTGCTTTTGTCGCCAGCGCCCGACACGCGGCACACCAGAAACATCAGTTTGAACAGCAGCAGCGCCGCACACAACGGCATGAGCAAATCATGTAGCAGACAGCCGATAGACGGGCTTACCACCACGGCAGTTACGCGATGAAACTTAGCATTGGCAGCGCGAAGCATCTGCAGCAGTTAGCACGGAACATGCTTCCTGTCTTTGCCTGCAGTCAGCGGCACAGCCAACAATCCTAATTACAGTCAGTCACCTTTCTGCCATGCCTTCATGCTCGTCTTTGTTTTTCTTGCTGCTTTCCAGTACAAGCGTAGCAAGGCCAACCAGCACAACCACACCGCCCTCATCAAGGTTGACGGTGTTGTGTCCAAGGGCGAGACTGACTTCTACCTGGGCAAGCGCATTGCCTACATCTACAGGGCAGCCACAGAGAAGAAGGGCAGCCACCTGCGCGTCATGTGGGGCAAGTTCACACGCGCACATGGAAATGCAGGAGTGCTCAGGTGCGAACTGGCAGCTGCGGGCAGCTACAGGGCTGCAGATGCTTGTGGGTTGTAGCGCAGTCCAGCAGCAGGGGAGCCACAGCATGCACAGCTTGCAACCTGCAGCAGTTGCAGCAGGACTTAACAGCCTGGGCCATCAGCGGTTCGACAGACCTGCGGAAGATATGGCAGATGCAGCAGTCAGCAGCAGAGGGCTACAGTGGAATGCGCCCATGACCGCTGCTGTCCAGCAGCGTGCTAGGAGGTATGGCCAGCAGCAGTTCTTGCAGCGGCTGTAATCCTGTCATATGCTCGCTGAGCCAGCAGCAGCCTGGTGGCATATGAAAGCAGAAACTGGTGTCTTGCGTACCAGCAGCAGTTACTGCAGAAGTAGCGGAGCAGTTGCCAGTGCTGACAAGGATGACATCTATCACACAGGGGCAGCGCCAGGCTGTACGGACAGATGCAGAGGCGAGGCGTATCATGCTTAGGTGGATAACTGCATTTGCACTTGTGTTCTAGATGCAACTCAACAGTGATGCATGACATGGCAGGTCAGCCAGTCACCTCGTCAGCCTGCAGCAGTGCCCCAGCAGCGAGCAGCTCACAGGCGCGCAGGGCAGGTCAAGCCTTAGTTCACCGCTGCGTCTGGCAACTGGAACCTCTGCAACACATGCAATCCTCATTCAGCAATTGGCTGATGAATGCTAGCTGCTATAAAATGTGCTGAGCAACTGCGTGGTGCTGTGTTGGAACTCTGCACATGTTCGCCTTCAAGGAATTGAGTGCCACCCAACCAATCAATACCACTATTGGGCATCCGTCTACTGTGAGAGGCATAACACTCTTAGTTGGTGTGGATGCATTGCACAGTTATTGGACGGCGCATTCACTTTGTGTTGTCTTGCTGACGCTGCTCTCCTGTCTTCTGCTGCTGTTCTGCAGGGCCAAGTTCAGGAAGAACCTTCCACCCAAGAGCCTGGGTGGTGTTGTGCGCGTGATGCTTTACCCAAGCAGGATCTAAGCCAGCAGCAGTTGGGACTGATCCAGATGCAGCAGCTGTTGGTGTTGCTCGTTAGCAAATGTAACTTGGGTCTATAGGGCGATGGTCGGAACCTCAGGCTAGCCCCGGGGGTTTATTCAGCAGATCGTATGCACTACTGCTATCCAAGGCTGCCACTGCAGCGCCATCAGCACAGCAGCGTACAGCTTAACTGTTGACACTGCAGCGCAGGCAGCTCATCACTTCCATGGATTGCATGGTGTATGGGTCACGGGCCCTGCTGTTCAGCTTGATCAGTTTGTCAGCAACACTCGGTGCTGCTCCGGCCCGGACGGTCAGCAGAGCACATTGAAAATGGCAGTGAGTATGACAGCAAACATATGTCTGTGTCCAAGCTGATTGAGCACAGCAGCCTGTGCAAGACAGCGTCTCAGCGCATCATGATAGCCTAGAGGTGGCCCAGGTCAATCACCGTGATTGACCACTGAGTAGTGATCACTCGTCAGGGCACTTTGTACCCTCAAAGGTTACTAAGCACGCTGGTCACCACACACAAGAGGTGCAGCCCTTGTCTCACCAGTGCTGACTTCAATCAGCAGAATGTGGCATCATAGGGTGTCTTCAACGTTGAACAGACTACATGACCGCAGTGGCAGCAGCAGCAGTGGTACTGAAGGGTCCAAGCCAACTTGCACGGTGCCTGTAATCCATTGTCAGAGCAGATCGCATGTATCTACAGGCCGCCTTGTTTTGCATTGCCTGCCACTGGCCAGCCAACGGTCTGTCATCAAATCCGCAAGTTCTGCCCGGCAGTCCTCCCGTCGCTGAATCAGGTGGCCAGGGGTGATTCACATGCTGCGTCCATGCACTCTGTATTGAACGCATTCTATACTCGTGTGTATTCTGCGCTAGTGGTTGCAGCCGCACACCGCGAGTCCGGGACCCACTCCAGCCACCGAATGCAGAAAATTTGATATGAGAACTGTTCCCAATATGCAGATGAACAGTTTGAACGCGACAGGAAGGCTGGCCGCCGTCAGGCTGCCACGAGTTGTGCATGTTGTTCAATGCTGTCCAAGACGGACCCTGCACGTACGCTGCCAGGCCAGCAGAGCTAAAACTCCTAGAGTCCGCAAGGCTGGACCGCCCAGGAAAGGGTTTGGCGTGGGCAGAGCCCCCAAACAGCAAGAGCCATGGGAGAAAGACCTCCTCCCAGTTTACAGGGTGTACTACAAATCTAGCTTCAAACCTTCTCGGTTTCAGGGGCCCATTGAGCTCAAGAAGTTGGAAGGTGCGGTTATGGATGGAGGGAAAGCAATGCACGATGCATAGTGTTTCGAACCTGCATGGTGCGAGTCAGCCTGATGTTCCCCGCGGGCTCAGCAGCAGCAGGTGGTCATAGTGGCAAACAAGTGCACACCCTCTTGAATGAAACTGGAACAGAACCTGCTAGAGTATAGGGTTTCATCATACAAAGGTGTACAGCTTCAGGTGACACAAGCAAGCACCCATGGGTGCAAATGACGATAGATAGCGCCTGACAATGCCCGGCCATGCTGGTCATTATCTGTGCTTATTGCACAATGCAGATGGGAGTGTGGGTGTCGTAGCCTCTGAAAATGCAGCTGGCGCCGAGCTGCTCGCTGTCAGTCAACCCATAGCTTTTCTAGAAGGCAGCCTGGGTTCGCCACCATCAGTGGAGGACCTGCATGTCTCACTCCTGGAAGCAAACCTTACCCCTGCAGTAAACAAGGTTCTCAGCTATCTGCCACGTAGACCATTAGCAGCTGTAGCTGCAGCCCCAGCAGAAGTTGCCGTTGAACCTCTTGCAGCAGCTGATGCAGCTGTCGCAGCAACAGATGGCTCCTCCAGCCCACAGCCACCAGCACAGTCACCAGCTGCAGCAGAGCAGCAGGAGTTGCCGCCGAGCCTCGCGCACCTGCTGCCCACGTTCTGGGAAGGTGTTGGTACGTTTGCGGTCAACAAGCTTAGCAGCAAGCAGCTGATGCGTACATTGCAAGCGTCTTGCTGGAGCGAGGAGGTGCAGGACCCAGCAGCAAGCCAGGTGGGGCGGTAGACGCAGCGGCACTGTATGAGTTGCGATGGACTCACCACCAGCCAGACATGGCTGTAAACCTTGCTGTATCCTGGATGAAGCTTGTTTGCTTGCCATGTGGCAAGAGATGTACATGCTGATGCAGCAACACGTGCTTGTCAGCCATGAGTGTGGCGCAGCTGCTGTACATGGCCACTGGATGATGAGTTGCCTTGCGAGACACTGCGCGTGCCTCTAAAAGTGTACGTGGAGTAAGGAGCAGTAGTAACTGTCTTGGCAGTCCGGTCTGTGCCTACGTAGTCTTGTAAGAATGCCAGGACTACTGACAAGGCATTGCCTCACTGGCTGCAGGTCCGACATGAGCGACCAACTGGTTTCATCGGTGTATGGCCGGAGTTTGCTTTCATGCGTCACAGCTGCATACCCAACACAAGCGTAGTGGTCGTGGCCAAGTACATGCTGCTGCATGCGACCACCGAAATAGCAGCTGGTGATGAGTTCACAGTCAACAAGCTGGGTGGAATCGTTGCAGCGCCACTGGCTGCCAGGCAAGCAGCACATGTGGAGCTCTTTGCGCGGCCGTGCAAGTGCAGCAGATGTCAGCTGGAGCAGCAGTTACCGTCTGAGGTTGCAGAGCAGTTGCAGTCTGTCTATGACAGAGCACAGGTGACTTGGACACTGTTATACCAGACATAGCTATTCGCCTCGATACGGCGGCAATACAGCTGCTATAGCCAGGTTTGGGATGCTCTGCAACCATCCGTATCAGCAAGGTTGCTCTTCTCATCTGGCTTACAACCGGCAATGATATTGGTCGGCACAGCTCCTCTGACACCTGCCCAGCAGCCTTGAAACTGTTACAGCGCATGCTTTTGGTCACGAGTGTGAACAGGTTCCAGCATGTGCAGTGCATTATGTGATGCAGCCTGCTTGTTGTGTTCCTGCAGAATGAGTGGCCAAGCAGGTTGCAGTCTGCTCTGGAGGGTGCAGCAACAGCAGACCCAGAGGCTACAGCTGAGCTGCTGGGTGATCTGCAGGTGAGCTGTGTGCATTTCATGCACAGCAGCTGCGTCTTCTGCAATAGCCCTGGGCATCAGTAATACATGCCTCAACAGCACCGCCATACTGCTATGTATGTTGTTGCTGCTGTTTGGGTTTGTGCTAGTTGCACGAAGACAGCAGCCCATGCTGTGTTATTTCTGCTCAGTTTAAGCAGCGAAGTTCAAGCACGGCGGTTCCAGGCATTGTTGAATGGGTGCGGCACAGCGCGTGATGTAGTGGTTATGATGGTTCAAGATCTGCTATGTCCTCCATCACCTTCAACTGCTGGTGCACTGCCCTGAACCTTCGTGTGCCGTCATTGCACCAGGCCGATCTGACATCTGAGCTGCTTGCCCTCGATGAAGCTGTACTGGCGTGTACCAATGATGCAGATGACAAGCAGCAGGTGTTGTGCGCTGTGTACGCTGCATATGACCTGGCCTGGCAGATGGAGGAGCTGCTGCAGGAAACACCAGACCCAGACAAACTGGCAAACTGTGTGGCGCTGCTCAGGGTGAGCGGACTAAGCAGTTTGTAGTGGTCAGTGGAGTGGAGTTGCAGAGCCATGCAAATGCAGGAAGGGACTGCAGATGGGATTGGTTGACAGTGATTATAGTGACCAAGAGGTTTGCTCAAGTTGCAAGACTCCGCACCTGCAAGTTCTCCAATAAGTCACTTGTGGCGCCAGTAACAATGGCCATCGGGGTATCATCTGGGTCACACCACACAACTCTGCAGGTGGCTGGTCAGCCATAAGGGGTGCTCTTCCATATCCCTCAGCTGCTGCTGTTGCCTGCAGTTGTTCGCTCGTGGCAGTGAGGGTCATGTGTACAGCGCCATGGCGTTAGACGAACTGTACAACAGCAGGACGCAAGCCTTGAGCGAGGAAGCTAGCAGAATGAAGCGCAAGACAGTAGCACGTCAGAGACAGTTGACTGCACAGGTAACTGGTTGCAGCAGTTGCGTCTGTCTTGTTATCTGCTGCAGGCTGTGCTTTGATACCAGGGAGTTGTTCTCTAGGCTGGTGGTGAGGTGCTGGTAGTATGGTGGTCATCGGCAGGGGCAGCATGTCCGCATGTGCATCCGTGCTTGCAAGTAGAAAGTGAAAGTTGCATTGGACTGCAGCAGCATGTTGAAAAGCTGGTCATTTCTGTTGGCCCCAGTAGAAATTGTAATGGACATTATTGAACAGAGTTCCAGAAGTTTGCTGGGCCCTTGCCACCTGGCACTGTCAAGTTATCTGCCGCTGGAAGGCGTACTTGTGCATGTGTGCATATGCCCCGTGCTTGTAGTGGTGTCAAACAGATACTGCATGTGCTGGGTTGTTGGTGCTGCAGATCCAGCAACACCTGGCTGCAGCTCAAACAGCAGCCTTTGCCAATGCAGAAGCCGTCACCTGCAGGTAAGCAGCTTTGGGCTTCTATTGGGTCAACACCGCGTCTGCTGCACATGGCTGTGGTTAGTTGTCAGCCCCTGCTCTTGGGATCAGGCTGGTGTGCTGCTAAGCAGCCTGCACATTGCTCTATTGGTGACCTGCGGGCTGGTGTGCTGCTACTCTGTATAACCGCTACTATGTAAGCATCCTGCACATGGTGTGCAAACTGCAATAAAAGCAGCAGAATTATTTCTGCACAGTACAGCATGGCGTATGCACCAGCCCGCTGTTGCTGAGTTCCATCATGACAGCCCATGTTCGCAGCGAGTACGCAGCATCAGCTGTTGCAGCACAGGTCATGCTGCCGATTGGTTCGATTGTGCTGGTGCTGGTCATCTGATGCTGACTGTCTGCCTTACTGGTGCTTGCTTCATCACAGGTATGGCATGCTACCAGAAGAGGGCCTCATCTCTCAGCTGCAGCAGGGCCTCACAATGTTCTACGCAGGACTCAGTGCTCTCAGTGCAGCAAAGGGCGAGGGTTCAGATGATGTCCCCGAAGTCACCAGAAACTTGGTGATTGATGGCATCCCTGTCACAGTAGTAGACACAGTAGAGGGTTCAGCTTTCCCTGGTGATGAGCAGTCGGAAGTCGGACGGTCACCAGGTGGAGCGGGAGAGAGAGTCAAAGTGCAATGGCTAGAAGCACCTCAGGACTCTGATCAGGCTGTGGATGATGCTGCAGCATTAGAGGCTGCTGCTGAAAGTGCAATAGCTGCTGCTGTCGCTGAGCTCGAGGCTTAAGGTGCTAGCAAAGCTGAGCTAGCAGCAAGTAGTTAAGAGGTGAATGCTGGATGTGGCCAGCAGCATACTGTGTGAGGGGCTCATGTGTGTCTCTGTCAGACGCACGTAGCATGGTTGAAGTGTACACCATGTGACCCACAGCTTGAGTGTGTCGAGATGTTGAGCATCCAGTTCCTTCATAGATTGGACGTTCCAATGAAAGGGCATGGCAAGATGTGACTCAGTTGGTGGACCCATGCACTTATACAGTGTTGTTGTTGGCTCAGTGAACATGATGGAGTAGTCATTGGCATATTTCGTTGCAACACACAGCAGTCGGACATGACGCCACTGCGGCAGGTTGATCCACGTGGGGCTGGAACATGATGGTGTGCTCAATCATACGCCAGCTTTCCAGGAGTAGGTGGTGTTGAAAAACACCAGTTTGGGGCTCGGAGGGCGGCAATACTGGGCCGTCGGAGAAGATGTTTACTCAGCAGCTGCCTCTCCCTTTTTGCTCTTCTTGGGCAGGAGAGTGGTGTGGATGTTGGGCAGAACACCACCGCTGGCGATGGTTACGCCACCCAGCAGCTTGCTCAGCTCCTCGTCGTTCCTGATGGCGAGCTGGATGTGACGGGGGACGATGCGGTTCTTCTTGTTGTCGCGGGCTGCGTTGCCTGCAAGCTCCAGCACCTCAGCAGCGAGGTACTCGAGCACTGCAGCAAGGTACACGGGAGCACCAGCTCCAATACGCTCTGCATAGCGGCCCTTCTTCAGGTAGCGAGCCAAACGACCAACAGGGAACTGCAGACCGGCCTTTGATGACCTTGACACGGCCTTTCCCTTGGCCTTCCCTGCTGCCTTGCCACGACCGGACATGTTTGCGAGTTGTTTGCGGATTGCTGTAAATCAGACAAGCGTTGGTTGCTTTTGTGGATGATAACCATGCGCGGAGGCTTTATAGTGTGCGCAACAACGAGCAGGCAAGCGGGCACATCCTCTCGCTCGAACTCAACTCAGCAGTCGACCTGCGAGTTGAGTTGCGTGAGTTCTGAGCTTCTCGTTGTTACCACTATATAGCCAGCAGCTCTCAGGTGGTGAATGCATATTGAAGTCTCCATACATCGACCAACATCGCTTGATTTGCAACCATGGCACCCAAGGCTGCTGAAAAGGCTCCGGCCAAGGCCCCAGCCAAGAAGACCACCGACGCAAAGAAGAAGAAGAAAATCTCAAAGGCCGAAACCTACAAGATTTACATCTACAAGGTGCTCAAGCAGGTGCACCCTGACACTGGCATCTCCTCGAAGGCCATGTCCATCATGAACTCCTTCATCAACGACATCTTCGAGAAGATCGCTAGCGAGGCCTCACGTCTGGCTCGCTACAACAAGAAGCCCACCATTACATCTCGCGAGATTCAGACAGCAGTGCGCCTCATCCTGCCCGGAGAGCTGGCCAAGCACGCCGTGTCTGAGGGCACCAAGGCTGTGACCAAGTTCACATCAGCCTAAGAACCTTCTGCCACACGGCAAGCACTGCAGCAGTAGCAGACTCGCAGCAGGCGCCGACTGTGCCTGCAGCTGTGTCTGTTGATGCTGCGGCTAACCCCAAACTGGTGTTTTTGAACACCACCATTTGCTTGGAAAGGCATTCTAATCTGTTCTGGCGCCAGCAGGGAGTTGTTCACGTGGTCAATTGTCTGTGGTATGTATTGCTTTATTGACCAGGCTGATGCAGCTCATCACTTTGATCCCTGCACCACAGTCAGCATCATGTGACAATACTGTGCTGACGTTACATTGTGGCAATACTTGTATGCCTTGCGGATTATTCCTTCGCACCCTTTTGCTGCACAGGTCATTGGACCAGCAGCAACATCATATTGGAGCACTGGCATTGTGCTCTGGAACAGCTATGAATAAGGCAGGCACTGCGGTAACAGTCCACAGCAGGCTGTTCTAGAGCCAGAGTATCCCTGCTGATGACATCCATGATCTCCAGCTCCCAATCTGGTTGACGTCACCATTGTTCACCGTGGCAGTCTGAGATCAATACTCTGTGGCCCAGGCGCACGCAGTTTCCTTCGCTGCATCTACGCATTCAGTGCCTGTTCTGCATGGGAATTGTAGCTATAAATCAACCTGCATGCTGCTTGACCTCTAATCTGTGGCCTTGTACACAGCCTCATACAACACAGATGGCAGTTTTGCTAACCCGCAAATGTCAGATAGGATCAGACGCTGCATTTCTACTGCACAGCATACGCTGCTGACACAATAGCAGCACTGCTGACCATCTCGCCAGAGTGATGTCACTCTGAGAGCCACAGATTCAATCAATTGCAAAGTTTGCAATGAATCTGCTGTCGATGTCACTGTTGTGCCTGAAACGTTGAGCAAGGGCCGAGCTGTTGCGCTCAACGCTGTGCTATTGCAACCCAACATGCTAATGCTAATGCAGAGGCGGCCTCTGAAGCAACCTGCAGCTGACACCTTCCAGATGCTGTCTATGCCAAGAAATGCAGGGACTAAAGCCACTTTTTCGGAGATATCTGCATACCCAAATCTACTGCTGTAGAACGGAAGATAGCAAGGCAAGCTGAATATCTCCCAAAAAGTGGTTTAGTTTAGTGACCAGTTGTTTTTGTTGATCCGTGGTTGGGACAACCTCTAGAATGTCCTCACAAATTTTTAGACCAAACGCACGGGGAATTTGTGAGCTAGCGGCACAAAGGGTTTTGACTTTGCTGAGTCAGCAAACCTAGGGTTTACTGGCCAAACCCTACGCCAACCTAGGACCGTGGCCTATGCTGGCTGCTGTGTTCAGCAGTACCGGGTGGGCCTCCATAGGCGCTAGGGCGGCTCAGAACCAGCCCCTACAATAACTAGATATACCTCCCATTAAATGGTGCGCCAAGAACGTAGCAGGCTGCGCAAGTAGATGTGATGCTGCAGCCATGTGTCCTTGAACACGTCAGCTGTCCGCAACACCAGCTCTGCTAGAACCAGTGTCATGACTGTGTCCACTGCTGGCAGTCCCGTCACTGCTGCAGCTGCCATGCTGGAACCCAGTGTTGTCATGATGTGGCCATTGCAACATTATTTCTAAGATTACGAAATGTCAAAGAAGGCAGGATGTCGAAGATGTTGCAGCACACAAGCACACTACAGTTGGTGCTGATGCAGGATCAACATGCCTCTTATTTTATCCAGCATCAATCCATCAACCATTGCATACTTGTTGGGCCAACATGGGCCACCCCCAATATGCAGTTATTCAATGTGCACACACTGCCTGATGTCTGGTTGACCTGTGTTGTACGTTGAAGGCCAGCAGTTGTTGAGCTTCCCATGAAAGTGGTGGCGTTGAAAAACACCAGTTTAGGGCCTTGTGTGCTAGGCAGCCTGAAGCAGCATCAACAGTACACTACTGTTGCTACTGCTCCCAGCCATCAATCACACAGGCAGCATAGGCTGCTTTAAGCACGCTCGCCACGGATGCGACGGGCCAGCTGGATGTCCTTGGGCATGATGGTCACACGCTTGGCGTGGATGGCGCACAGGTTGGTATCTTCAAACAGACCAACCAGGTAGGCCTCAGCTGCCTCCTGCAGGGCCAGCACTGCACTGCTCTGGAAGCGCAGGTCTGTCTTGAAGTCCTGGGCGATCTCGCGGACCAGACGCTGGAAGGGAAGCTTGCGAATGAGCAGCTCTGTTGACTTCTGGTACTTGCGAATCTCACGCAGAGCCACGGTACCGGGCCTGTACCTATGGGGCTTCTTCACACCACCTGTTGCTGGTGCTGACTTGCGAGCTGCCTTGGTAGCAAGCTGCTTCCTGGGGGCCTTGCCTCCAGTGGACTTACGAGCGGTCTGCTTAGTACGTGCCATGTTGCAATTACTGTGGCCTGATCAAGGTGAGAGTGGTTGAACTTGCAACAACGCAGGTGGCGAAGAGCTTCATATATCCACGCGCGGAGTACTTGCAGAACTCAGGAGACTCAAAACTTGCGGCCGCTCATCTTCACCTGAGACACCTGAGTCATGCTCGTTGTTGACATTCATCAGGTGGGGTATATAGTCTGTGCTTGCCTTGGAATTGTTTACTTGCATCGACGCTTCTGGCCTTATCACGATCCAGAGAAAAAGCAAACATGTCAGGACGCGGCAAGGGAGGCAAGGGACTTGGCAAGGGTGGAGCAAAGCGCCACAGGAAGGTGCTTCGCGACAACATCCAGGGCATCACCAAGCCAGCCATCAGGCGTCTTGCTCGTCGTGGTGGTGTGAAGCGTATCAGCGGCCTCATCTATGAGGAGACCCGTGGTGTGCTCAAGGTGTTCCTGGAGAACGTTGTGCGTGATGCAGTGACCTACACTGAGCACGCCCGCAGGAAGACAGTCACAGCCATGGATGTGGTGTACGCCCTCAAGCGCCAGGGCCGCACCCTGTACGGCTTCGGAGGTTAAGCAGCTTGCTGCTCGCTCACCTGCCTACTGCTACACGGCTGACCAGGGTCGGCACTGTGGTCAGCCTGCAGCCGTAGTGCAGACAACCAAACCGGTGTTTTTGAACACCACCATCGGCAGGAAAGCCTTGTCTGCCACACATCGTTTGGCAGGTCCAAACAGCAGAATCCAAATGCACAGCAGCACTGGCATACCTGTTCTGGAAGGTGGAGGCCACCCTCCAGGCACAACTTGGACACATCATGTGTGGTAAACTTTATTTTTAGTCACGAATGTTGCGTGAGTAAAACTCACTTCAAGTGAAGTGCCAATGGGCCAGTCGCCCGCCGCTTAACTGCTGGCTGTTTCCCAGTGCTTGCTGCTCAAGTGGCTTGAACTCTATGGCCTTCCTGAATATCAGACGTACATCTCGAGAATGCAGCAAAATCTGCCGGTTACTAAGCAGTGTGTCAGGCATCTTCTGTCTAAAACTTTCTGGAAATTGGCTCATGCAACAAACGATGCCACTCCCAAGATCCATTGGAATGCCAATCTCTAATAACACCCTTTCAAGCTAGCCCAAAGTGTTCACAATTGCAAGTCGGACTGCTAATTACTTGCTGTTTGCATTTGCCAATTGGATGGTCAATGGTTGTGTGGAAGTGCTGGATGTGGCATGGTGTGCCTGTCAGGCATTTGTGATGTAAGTACTATCGGCAAACCTGAAAGGAGTTGCCGAAGGTCAGTGAAGGTCACCCAAGGGTGCGCCGTTGCACAGTACAGCACAGGTATACACTACTAAACTATATGTGGCAAGCACGAGCCCTGCTGTGCAACTTTCCTGGGCTGCATTCAAAACGACGATAGGCATAACAGTCACAAGCCAGCTGCTGCTTTCTGCTGTCGCTGACATTATAGTAAGGCCTGTTTAATCGTTTTTAGACTTAAGTTCCCATCCTGCTGGGTGCTGTCGAGGTTGGTGGTGACGGTCACAACTGTGGTGCCTGATCGTGCGTTTGGCCGCTGCTGTTTAAGTTCCTGTCTCTTATACATTATTGACTGTTGCTACTTAGGCTGGCTGGAGCTTGCAAGGATTCTGGCACCGTTGTTATCCTGACCCCGGGAGGTATGCTGACTGATGCTGCAATGGCTGCGGCGAGCTATCTCCAAAATAGTGAATGTGCTGGCAGTGGGACCAAGAGTGCTACTGCTGTGGCTGCCCAGTTCTCGCAAGTGCTCCCTTGCTGCGTTTGTACGTACTAGCCTGAATCAAGCTGTCTCGACTACTACTACTGCTTGGTTACATCTTGCGCCTGGGTTGCATCGTGTTTCTGTAAGATCCGCAGCCCGGCAATCGGCAACCGCTTTCAGGTTTGCTGTATGCAACTTGATGTGCCCGTTGTGTGGTTCATCTGTCCACCAAGGGCATCAGGAAGCTGCGGCCTGCTTTTCAACTAGCTGCGCACGGCCTGGTTGGTTGTGCTGATTACGATGATGATGACTGGATTACCAGGCCACTAGAGCGGAAGCCCTATCGTCGGATACAGACAGCTGCGTCACATATCAACGCAGCCAATGCATCATCACACGGACTGAACATCAGCTGTTCCACCGGACGTGCAAAGGACGCAGTTGTACCCACGTCCCGAGCACAGGACGGAGCAGCTGTAGTA